>QKMV01000630.1:0-20685 GCA_003287335.1 Lednia tumana
ATAATAATATCACAGGCTTCACTGAGTGTTAATGAACGTCGGCTGTTAATAGATTCATGATGAAATTCACAGCTCACGGCTGTATGAGGAACGCAATTGTTAAGCTATAGAATAGGGATACATGACTTATATCGTAATTACAATTCATTAAAAGCTTGTCGAGCATGATCATCCTAATCCATTAAAATCTACGCAAAAAGAAATGATAGGATATCCTGATAAAAAAGCTCTTGTTCGTGAACCATTTCTTCTTCAAATAATCAATCATTAAATTAATGAAGGAAGTTTGCTAACACTGTAATTGGTATTACAAATTATATGCAGCAAATAAATACTGATATGAACATTTCATTTTCAAGAGAAACCGTCTGCCGTGACTTTCGTGGCTTGCTAGCAGGGGGCTGTTACACGAAATATGTGGGCTACTTCACTCATGGGTAGATGCATGGTAGAACTACTTCATGACACGTGAGAAGTGATCGTTACAAAGTAGCCTCACCACTGAGCAGTCCACCATACGTACGTTTGGACTTTTATTAATGGTCAGTAACCCACCTTCCATGTCACATCTGGAAATTCTGCCACTTTCAAATCGGCAGCACAGCAAACACATCTACCTCCAACATTTGCGTGGATCATTAATCGTTCAAGATTAAAAAACACGTGGTGGAAAATAATCATGATAAGCGCACAGCTGTGCGTAAATACTTGAAGATTTTCGCACGCCTAAATTTCATTCAGTGTTACGTGGAAAATTTTCTAGAGTAAAAACGCAACAAGCTCAAAAGTAACGGTTCTGTATCATCTTATATACCTACAGCTAATACACCTGTGGGAATACAGTTACTGAGCAGACACTAATTACTGTCCAAAGTAGGTTTACTACACACAAGCTGATTGCATGTGATGGAGGAACAATGAGTAATGGATCGACATTCTCTTCGCCGAGTGGTGTCTTCCCGCGAGACCGACCAGCAGTTGCCCGACGATGCAAGCCCGATCGGCCGGGAGAGCAACCGTCGCTGACGGTCACCTTGTTTTTACATTCATCCGCGATAAGATGAAGAAGCTAGAATTCCAATGGCTGGTATGCCGAGCTGGTAATTTTGCTCCATCCATCTGGTTTTTCATAATGTTTATAGCCTCTCTATCCGACATTCGTCTTCCGCGAGGCTCGGAATCTGCAGCTCTCTAGGGCCACGACCGTGGGAACACAAAATATTGTCACATCTCCGCGTTGGCCCCATGCTTTATCCGGTAGCTTCACCAGCTACCACTGAATTCCTGTTCCTCGAGACATTGCCCCGAAGTCCAGACTCTCCAGTCGATGGTCTCGCGCGATTTTTCTCAATTCGAATCCCGTTTTTTTCAGGAGCTCTGCTTGAATTGAAGGACGCGAGGCGAATACAATAACGATTTTCATCTTCTTATTCCGCTTCTTCTTACTCCGCTCCTCTCTCTTACACTCTCTTCAAATAGTCTCCCGTCGGAATTAATGACACCACATTGTTTCAGAAGATAGAACGAAGATATTGTTTGACCTTCAATTTGTCACTCAGGTGGTATGATAGCAATGCTAATATTTCAACCTTTAAGCTTAAGCGTTTGTTTGGAGATGACGAGAACGAAGGAGACGAGAGCAAAAAAGTGCGTCTACCCATCGGTCCGCTGTGGCGAGAAGGACGAACCAGAAGACCGGAGTCTTCTAAGACGGGCACTTGTCGCCACAAGCGCTGTATGCACCACACCACAGTAGAGAGCAACAAGTCTGATGCAAATGTTCCCACAAGTGGCTCTGACAAGTAGTGTCAAAGTCGCAAGCACTCTGCGCGGACTTTATGATACGCAACAATTGTCACCCTCACAAATTATTCCTTATCTTCCCGTGGGCTGATGCAAAAACGCGTTGCACTTGAAGCACATACATGAATCACGTGATGAGTGAACATGAAAAACACGGCACATCCATCTCAGCCTTATTTTCTTCTTGTGTTCACACATGACGCCATGAGTGCAGATTACAATCATTTTCTTCATATTTTATTGCGCCGAGTAAATGTGCAAAATGAATGGTCTGAAATAAAAGTGTAAGTCTATTATACTCCTCATACATGCATAGAAGATCTTTCAGAGTACAACATATTTGGAATAAATTAATTGTCTTTGAAAAGAGCCATTAAATTGCTTGTTCGATCTGTAAGCCATATACTAATCGTCTTGCTATTATCCTCGATCAGAATTGTCCCGGCTCGAAGACACCGGATCGGTTACCATTTACATCACTTTTATACTGATTGATGACGTTTTGATATAGCGAGGGTTTAAAAGGCAGGCGTTAGATGGTCATTGTCATGTTAATGCCTTATAAAGCGATGATAAACCAGTTCAGGAGTAAAATATCTGCGCCTGGCTTCCTCTCGAATGTCTCTCGCGGACACAATCATGATCTATCTGAATTATATTTTAATTTATTCGTGATCAAGGAACGCTGTTGCTATGATGCACTCATTCTTTCATTGAAAATGCCTATGTTCTCGTCACGAATTGAATGGTAGCAAGTACTGTGACAATTTGCTGGTTCGCAAGGATCAAGAAGTATTGAGAGATCGCCGAGCCTTGTTTTGTTTCTTTTATAACTCCAAAGTCGAAACATTTTTTTGATGGGGCGCCATGATAATTTAACAATTTTCAATTATGTGCTTGGTGATTGCAATTTCAATACCGCTTAGGAAAATTCCGAAGAGTACTCACAGAATTTAAAAAAACTTAACTAGCTTCACTTTTACACGCAATATAAAAATAAATAATACTCTTCTTCAGACAAACAGCAAAAAATCTTGCCATGTTGGAGTTGGAGAGACTTCGAGCTACAAGAGCCTGCTTTTGGCTTTTGAGAAATTTATTGTGCCAATAACTCGATATCAGTCTAAGAGTGTACTAAATGGGAATCTACAAGAAAAAGAAAAACAAGAGTTAAGCAAGAGTTGGCAAAATAGAAGAACGAAATATTCCAGCAAGTTATGTTATTAAATATCGCATCTTGGTGCTCAGCGCTGTTCGTTCGTTCGAAGTCGAATATGACGCTGAGGAATGCTTGGCATGATAGAATGTACATTAATATGATGCAGAATCTTCTCATGCTAGGCATTATTAGCAAATACCTGGCGTGCTTCGTACGGTGTTCAACAATATCGACAAAATAACTCAGTTCTCTACCACGTTTGACATGTCTTTGAAGTTAAAAAACATTCTGGTTATAAGACAAGCATGCTCACTTTTAATGCCGTAGGTGACTTAATTATTTATTTAATGAGTTTTGGACTTATTTTACTGGACACTTAAGAACAAAATGAAGCATATTGGTATGCATATGTTCATGAAATTGTTTCTCCATCAGCTCGCTTCAACCAATATAAAATCGATATGTATCATTATTTGAACATCTCACAAATAAATTAGTTCTTGTGCCTTATTCCCAGAGTGCATGCCCATCTAATTTAGACCTGAGTTAGTAAAACGGCACCGAAGCATGTTCGAGTTACGCAAGTGTTAAGTTTGAGTGGCATTTCTAATGTGCTTTGCGGTCGCATGATGGCGTGATGGAGTTTACTGTGTGTCCAGTTGCAATTGGCTGTGCTGTGAGCCATGTTGTGTTTTGCTTTTGATGTAAAGCGGCTTTCGGGCAAAGAGGGTAGGTATAATAGAGACGTCTGACCAGAACATAATGTGTACACGGATTCACTTTACGCGCCGCGCGGGCAAGCCCCGATGTATTGTGATGATTCATTCTGTTCGTGGTGCTGAAAATACGTGCGCATATGCCATACTCTCTCATAGTACCTTGTATACTGCACACTCTTGACGGCCAATTTGATGCGATCTTACGTACATCAAAAAGTGAAATGGAGATGTTTTCAACAGATTTCTAAAGGCCAACACTCGTGCACCAGCATAAAGTGTTTTTACTCGGTTTAAAGAAACCAATTGTTCGGCTACAATGAGATAAGAAGAGAAGCATCAACACATGTGCTTGTGAGGAGACCGAGATGCAAGACGTGAACAGCTACAAACGAACTGGCCGCTTCGGTCACGTCCGTGCGTTCAAATCAAATATCCGCTGCTTAGGAGGGTGGTTATGGTTGATAGCTGCCAAAGAACCTACAATTGATTTATAGCTTTCAGCGTACTGGCTTGCAGGTAATCGTAATGAGAAATAGCGAACTTGTCGGTAAATGTATTTCTGGGAAAAATTACGAGGCACTATATAGTCTGTAATAATGAAAGCGTTTGAGTTTGGCTTTAGAGTTTTGACCCGGCTTGATTTGCTTGGTGGGTCTCAATTTCTGGTTAAAATACACTAACAATTGAATTATATGTCCAAGCATTTATTCTAATATTTGGTCTGACTAATATTTTAATGCTTACCAGAAATTTCCCTATATCGTGTGTAGTACAGTTTACAAAGTCTGTGGGATGGAATCTGAACTTGAAATTTGGCACTCACAAATTAAACTAACAATGACTTAGCCGTTACGCTTTATATGGGAGCGTTGCTGGATGTGAGTAATGTGCATTGCGAAACTAATTTTCGAGACATCTCTTTGCAAATCGTTTACCTTCTTCAACAAAAGGTTAGATTGACAGAACAAAGTGAAATTAAATGCTCTGACATTACAGATTACGCTCAACTTTTCAACAAATACAAAGTTTCACCAAATGCAATGCAGAACTTTGGTGTAAAGTCCCATTACATCTAAAATAAAGGAAACTACTGAACGGATTTCGTTCAAATTTTTATAATATTTATAATTGAATCCTCGCGAAGATATCCTGCAGCTTGCAAGTTCCATAGAAATTGACAAAGCAGTTCGGCATACAGACAGCAAACATTTAGTGGCAAAAGTCGATAAATTTTGCAAAAATAAACAGATATGCGAGTTTCAGGGAAAACACTTCATTGACTCCGCTCAAAAAGTTTTCGAGCCTACGTTACGATATTTCGATGGTTCCCTGAAAGTTTCATAGAAATCGGTTCAGGCATTTGGTCTGCAGAGAGCGAACAACCACACAGAAAAAAACTCTACGTACGATTGTACAGGTAAAGTCAACTTAACGTCTTCGCTCCGCTCATCCAAATATTCCCCATGATCGATGGGGAATGTAAGGGGAGGTTGAAACTTCCAAATACTATAATTTAGATGATTAGGTATGGACTTAATCTAATTTTAGTGTCAGGAATGTCACTATCATCATGTCCCTGACACCCAGATTAAACCAATCAGAGATAACGCTCATGTTCACGAGAAAATAGTTTTTGTCGCTGATTGATCCAAACTGGATGTCAGTGACATGATGTTAGTGACATTGCCGTCTAAACGTAGCCTTTTACCTGAACAATAATTGCAGTGACCTATTCTGTAGATGCCGCGAGCTGCGACTGCGATCTCAAATCACCTCATTCCCTTCAAGGCAGCAATTTTGAGTCAATACTCAATTACATCAAAACACAAAATAGAATTTCACGATACGTGAGAAAATCGAAACGTAAGGCACGCCGAAACAAAACTCGTATCGGTAGTTGAAAACTCACAGAATGCCTAACAATCCCAAAAAGGTATTAAGCAAGCTTGACCCTCCGTGTGCACTATCATTGTGCGCACTGTGCACTCGATGTCTCAAATTCCACAAGTCCAAGCATCCCTTCCCTTAGTTGGATTATCAAAATCACATTATATTATAGCTTGTTCATGGAGTATGCTAACGCCAAGATCGTCCAAGTATGGACTGCACTGCAGAGATTCCCAGCTCTGTGTAAAAATATCTTTAGAACATGGTTCATTTGAAAATAAGTGTGGTTTTTTAATGCAAATAAGTGTTTTAATCGGTGGGTAAATGTTTAGCGATAAATTGCATGACCACCGACTGAACTCTGAGCTCTAAGCCCGAGAAGAGCACACGGAGCCGATGGTAGCATATAGCGTCTAATGCCCATTGGTTACGCACACCATCTGAAAGATGAGATAATCAACCTTACACAATAAAGCCATTGTTCACGTCTTAGCTGGTCTTTTTATATGCCACCGTAGTTGATAAAAGATGTTTCGGTAAAGATTAGAAAGAAAATGATAGCAAGAATGGTTCGAGTGTGAAATTATTTGTTCATTGAGCTCATTCTTTGCTGTTGGTTATCAATTCGCTACGTGAAATCATGATAAAGTGAGTTTTGTAGGTGAAAATTCAATCGACTCTGCGGTTGGATGTGTAAACACCAGACAGGGGCACGCGCTTGCATTGTCATCTCTTTATTGTCTGCGCTGTGTGGGAATTGACGGAGGATGCGCCCAGATGCGATAAAACGATGCCCTCGGAGCGAAATATTGTGCAGACAAAATGGGTCAAGCACCACGTGAGTGGTCAAAATTAATTTTTAATTGTTGGAGAACATAGGTTAGAGGGAGTAGAAAAGTATGTACAACAATTATTTTTCTAAAAGCAATTATTATTTGTAATATCTTTAACTTGACATGCATCAATGTTTTATAAAGTTTTCTTTTGATAGACATGTTTCAATAAATTATTATTCTCGTAAAATCATCCCATTAATGCCATTGATACAGTGATGGTTGTGTGAGTAAATGAAAATTAAGTACGTAATGGTGTGACAACTCCATTTTTTGGAAATCAGAGCATATAGGAATCATAAAAATTACATAATTTACATTAATAGCAAACAAAAAGTGACAATGGTTAAAAATAATTGAAGAAACTTTTCCAGAAACACAACCAAGCATCAATCTTTCAATCAGTCAATCGTCAAACAATAACATAGCGCCTAATTATTACTAGTCAAGCTGTAACTTTTATACAGAAGTATTTGGATCTAAAATATATAGCATATTTACACAAAAGTTAAGACATCCTTTCACTCGTTTTGACTAGCGCCAATTAATACGCTTTTGGGTTCCCCAATAAGAGTGAGTTTAGTTATTTTACAGATAGGTATATAATTAACATTCAACTTGTCTTGTTAATTAGTTCTCAGTCATCCATAAATACGATAATCCCTATTGTGCTACAGCTACAAATGTACAACAACGTTCATTTATACTAATTCGATCTATATCTCACAGTTCCGCAAATAAATCAGTCTATAGCATTGGAAATTTTAAAACGCTAGCATCGCATTTTAAAACATATTTAGGAAAATCAAAACAATTATCAATTTTCGCGCAATAAATTAACATAAACATCTTTTGGTAATCTGAAAGAATAAAAATTGTTCTCGATGTTCAGACGTCAGCACCAAAAAACTAAAAAACAAATGTAGTCCCCGCGGCCGCAACATACAATTCCACGAGTCAAATTTAACGGTCGCCGCCACCCCAAACGCGTCCACACTTTTCACAGACACGTGTGTATCGTTTTCTTCGTCCGACACAGCTTGCACTTCACTTCACAACACCAATGAAACGTACACGCGCATCTCTCCAGCAGATTCACTTCCTGTGTCCTGTACCCTCTGCCACAGCACATCAGGTCACAGCCGTCGACGCCTATCGAAGTGTCATTACACTGGCGTCCATGCGTCCCTTGGATTCCCAGCTTCGGGTTCTTCTCGCAGAATCCAGGCGACGGCTCGAAGTAAACTAGATCTTTATTTCCCGGCGGCTTGTGATCGGGATTGTACGGCTTTAGTTGGAAGTTGTATCTACTCTTCTTGCCGCCGTTGCCGCCTTGACCACGAAGGCTGCCCGCGTTGCTGACCATCACTCGTGACGCGCCGTCGAAGCGATCTTTGAGGTTGTCGCCGACCACTCGGAAGTTGGGAAGTCGCATCCAGCAAGTCTTGACCGTGCACGAGCCGGACATGCCATGGCATTTGCACTCCTGCCGCATCTCAGACGACACATGCTGCAAGAGGAAGTTCGATTAGCGACGATCAACAAGCACGGACCAAGCCATCGTTCGTGAACAAGCTCTTGCAATCTCGGCCCACTAGTTCTCTTGGGCCACTAGTTCTTTTAGGCCTTCCGGCTTTTTGAATGGTTTAAAACAAAGATTGAATTATGGCGTGAGAGCATGTCATGTACAGAATTCAGGAGATCCTCGTTCCAGCCCCAGTGGCCCGGTGGCCTAGTTGGTGTTTTCCGTGAGGTTCACAGCCATTACAGAAAAATCCTGCAATACACGATCGTGTCCGTACCAACTTCGTTACTGTAATTTATCCCATCCTAATTACGCATTATGTCTTCAACAAAATCGGATAGTTGTGCCCCCCTACAGTGTTCTGTAAGGTGATAGTTTTGAAGAGGCAATGGGCTTCGGAATTTTCTTGCGTTTCAGATCAGCAAGCTGTCTTAACTTGTTAACACGTGATCATGGCCCGCGCCGGAAACAACAAAACGGTTAAGTGGGCGAAACTGATAATTCCTTTGACAAACATGTATTGTGGACTGGTACATCTCGTGCTCGTTCAGAATAACGCTGAAAAGTAGTGGTAAGCTATCGATAGTCCCACATTTGTCAATGTTTGGAAATGGTTTGGTTAAAATTGCGGTCCATCAATTCCCTAAGAGAGGCCAGGGAGCCGAAGTCACATGCGCCTAATCCACGAACAAATTATCTCATTATGCACAAGCGGACAAGAATAAAGACAGCTATTTGTTAATGCTTGTCAATCACAATTAATAATGAATGTGGTAGGTCGAACAACATGCACGTTGGCTGGTTTGGTATCAGGCAGCGCGACGGATTTTGTCAAGTCGCTTGGGTGTGGCTAACAATACGGAGTTGCGACGAAGACGAAGACGACGACGACGACAACGACAACGACGATGACTGCCTTATGGTTATACATTGTGTTCTACTGCTGTATAATAATGACAAAGTGGGATTTGTTGTCACATTCCAACTCAGGTGAGTTGAGTATGTCAATGTCAGTTAACTACTTGTTATTAATAGTGAGAGATGGGTGTATCCACGCGTCAAATGAAATACTAATAGAAGCTAGCCCCTGTACGGACGGAAAACAGTCTCTGAAATGATGCGGCCGAAACTGACGGCAACACAAATTTGTTTGAATGGCGGCATAAAAGGTATAAAGAATTTTAATATAATATCTTTGAGGAGGATGGAAACATCTTATTTGAAATAAATTAATCGAGAATGATTTAGAGATAAGAAATTCAGAGCCTCATTCTCACGAAAATATCTCATCTTTTTTTAATGGACTTTTACGTATTTGTTTTGTAACTTTTTTACCATCCCTGAGTAATTATTATTCTTTTCGGGATTGTTCAAACTTCCTCTTGTGCACACGCAGATGATATTTTTATTTATTTCTTGCAACTTCCGGTCGGTAAAATTTAATTACGGAAATGTTTAAATTTAACGTCTATTAAGAAAACATGTCTGCGGTGTTTCCTAATCGTATCTGCCCGACATTTCCATTCCTTATCACCAAGTCGCACCAATTCACCAAACGAATAGGAAACACGAATAGGTCCGTTTTTGAAGTAGTTCCTTGGACGAATGCCAGCGGGCTGCTAACCGGGAGACTCTGGGGAAATCTCTGCGACCAGCAATTTACTGCATTGTAAAGGTTGATGACATACATTTTCCGTTGCACTACATTTTCCTCCGCACAAGTAGGGTATTTCCAATATTTGCTGATTTACGGCCACCTCCCTAAAATCCTATCCATTTCCTTTCCCCCACGCGTAATTGTCATATACAGCTCCCACACCCAAAGACACTCAAATAATTCACATATTCCACAGCAAAACAAACCCCATAAGACCGACTATCCTCAAATAGTTTCCCGTGATTTCCCAAGACCTGTGATGGCATAGATGGCATGGCCATCTCCTTGACAGCATCCGTTCCCATTCTCAATCCCGACCCCAAGCTATATCAGCCTAAAAGCCTCATCAACTTACCGCTCTTCCAGCCTCGTTATTATGGAGATTCATCTTCTCTCTCAGGTTCCTTCCCCTTTCACCGGTGTCGACAAACTCGCGGGAGAACTTGAAGCCGTAGCCGATGTTATCGGAGCAGCCGCCCCACTCCCAGTCGCGCAGCCCGGGCACGGCTGCGGCCTGCGACCGCGCCTGGTGGCTGTAGTCGCAGGTGCAGCTCTCGATGCTACCCTCGCTACACGCACGAGCGATGGCATGCGTCACCGCGGCGCTCGTGATGGCATATATGAACGCCGTCTCGCGACAACCTGCAACATCGGGAACATGTCCTGGGTCAGATGACAGAATCACAGACATGAACACGAGGAGGAAATAGTGGCCATTCATATCGCAAGTATGCGCACCACTATAGACAGTCACTTGAACTTGTCTGTGGCGAGAAGTGCAGGTTCCGAACTAGCCATCAATATCCCAGAGAATCGCCGTTGCGTTTGACGCCCAGCGTAACCGTCATTAAGCTGCTGAGACGGCTGTAACATGTTTGACGGTTAAACTGGGCGCCAAGCGCGATTCTTTGGACCCACTTGGGATTCGCTTTGACTTCACACACAGCAAAGTTTTGTGTATTGTGTAACTCATTGTAAGCCTCGATCAGGCATTTGGATACAGGAGCATGTTCTCAATTTGAACCCTAGCTTAAGCTTTGATTAGTGATTCCTTTCCTAAATGCATGCATTGCAAGATGAAATATAACGGTTCAAACGTAACATATAAATCAGATCAGGCTAGGTTATGAACTATTCGGTCTCATACACAGTCCTTATCGCTTCATTCATCCCACAAATTTCAAAATGCAGTTTTCTGAACCCATGGACTTTTCATTTTTTTTGCAAATCACGTGTATGATTAGATCATGGATCAGACTTGTATGAAGGGTTGCCGTCAGTCGATACGCTTCAATGTAGAGTGCACCTGGTGAGATGCTAAATGTAACCCTCTCCTCTCGCCCGGTCGGCATTGCGAACAGTCAGCCACATGGTCTGTTATTAGCCTAGACGGCCCGCTGGCAAACTACCGGGTATGCCCAACGTCCACATTGTGCCGGTTACTCTCGTTTTCAAGTTGTTTTCAATACACCTACTCATTGGTCTATCAAGCAATGCGCAAGCATTTCCGTTATGCTGAGGTTTCGAATGTCTTTGTATTGAGTTTTGATGATGGATTGCTTTTGCTAATGGGAGGAAACGGATTCGAAGTTTGTTTGCTTTGATACGAGCAATGTACGAACAACGAATTTGAATTTTCGAACGAATGAAGCCGCTTAACTTAGCGGGTCTGCTTCAGTGAGGTACTGTCTCATGGATATGCGTGACAACAAACCCCTGTATCTGGAGCTGAAGATGATCATTTGCTTCGGATATCACGAGCATCACTTGAGCACCGTCTTAATGTTGCCAAACAAAAGTTGACCGATTAAGTGGCAAATTGGAAAACTGCTTGATTGCAACATGCGGATACCGACGCATGTCGCCCACTCTGAACCCAGAGTAAACGTGATTGCTATACGATAAATAAATAAATAAACACATAAATAGTTCGTTCGGCAGAGGGAGTGAGGGAGGGGCGTTGGACTTGGACAGTGATGAGTGACCTTTAACCCGGCAGTGTGTCTACGGTTTCGAGTATCGTCTTAGGTGGCCATGCATCGTGGTTCGTGGTGTTTGATTGGGGCAGGTCGACGTCGTCTATCACGTGGGCGCCTCGCCAGGGGTCGTCCTATGCCTCGTGCAAGTGACGTCACTCTGGCTCGCCGGAGCGAGGCTCACGAGTCACGGGGAGCCCATCGCATCGCTGGCACGGCCAAAGGATTAATAAAACACACATAACTCATCTCTGCATGCCGTGATGATGTTGCAGCTTATGTTGCATGGACCGTGTCCAAACAGATATTTATAGGCTTGTAATTATTGAGTAATAAAATTGGGCCTTGAATAATTTAGTTGATTAATTCTTTGAATTGGTTGATAGCGTTTTAATTGTACAGAAGCGTTTAGCTTGCGGAGCCGTGGTGTAAACGGAAAGGGTTTGAGCTGCGTTTACTGTTTCGCAGTTTTGGAAAAGGCTCATGCTGTTGTAATGTTGTTGGCCAATGTAATGAAATGAAATGTAAGGCTAATGTTGAGCCCACGCTGTATAAAGTTTCTTAAAATTCATTCATGCTGACTGAAACAAAATTTCGTAAACCGAAAAAGAAAACGACCATCTCTCTGTGTAACCTTTAAAATGCCTTAGAACAAATTTGAACGTTTATACTGAATATTTCGCTGCCCTTTTAAACACGCCCGGTTATCAACACCGATAATGTGTCGCAAAATTTTCTTTTCAAGTCAGTTGCCTTTCACGCGATAGTTCAAATAGGTACCTTCCTGCAGCATTTCACGGTTCACTCTATTCTTCAGAACCAGGCCAGAGGCACTCGATATCATCCTCTATCTATTCTATTATTCTATGCCATGCTCATGATCGATCTGGCTTTTGGAGCGGCCTCTTCAATAAATGCAACGCAAACGAACACTCCAGTGCACTTTACTCTGAAGATGAAAGTGGCCCAAATCATCTGTCTACAGAAATTGGCGCTCTTGAGTTTCTAGAGAGAGCCATGTTTACAAGCCCGTTAACACTCCAAGTGGCGATTCTCGGGCCCTGTTGAGTCGTGAATTTACACAAATTACCCCTCGATGGTTGTATCGGTTACACATGGATGGTCCTACTGTTGACATTTCACACACTGGACGTTAAGAAATTGGGTCTTAATTTACTAGGATATAGTTTTCACTCAAATAAAGGGAATTACGTGTATAGTTATGAGACGTCCTAGGGTGCGCGATGAGTGGGTGTTAAGACCGTTTTCTATTCTTCTCAAAAGCTACAACACGGATAACTAAATTTTACTAAACGAAAAAAATATAATATAAGTAACATATTCTCTGGACAAAAGAGGGCAAGAAATCCTGCAACGATCTTTTACCTGGTCTTTGATTCTTTGAGACCTTGATGGTGGAAGAATGAACGAACGGAGAGGATACACAACGACCACCCGTAGCAAAATACCCTTTAGGCCTGGCAACTACAATACAGGCTCGACGACAGTTCAACATGGGATGGAGAAAGATTATGATGGTCTCCCGTGTCGCCCTCCCGCGGCGAGTACCATGCTGGAAACGTGGGGGTTGTCCTCAAGAGATACCTAGTATACCAACTCAATCGCACGACGCCCGGCCCGGCCCGGACAGGTTTCGGTGAAGTCTCACTGCGAGTGGACACCTATACCCAATCCATTCCATTGCAACCTATCTCCCATATCCTCTCCGGGCAACGCCATTCACTTTCCTTCTAATTGCTTAGCCTGGCCGTGCGAGGCTTTCGTGTTGATGAACTCGTATACTTCGTAGTGACCCACACTTGCACTAGCTAAAGGGTCATCAGTCATCAATCATCAATCACATCACACGCAGACGACACACATGCGAATCTAGTAATGACTTGGGTGGCAAATGCATCGTCATTGCCATCGAACTTGCAATAATTGGCCATGCTTGCCAACAGGGTCTAATGATAATTTCGGACGTTTTTTTGGACCAAACATAATCCAGAGATTTCTTTGGCTATAATTTAAGTAGATTTTTATGATTTCAGTCGGTTATTACACGCTTCGTGTATTGATTGAATCAACCGATTCGAAAGCCCCCAAACGTGAGAAGGTAGTCTGACAATTGAGGCCCGATCATTTTAGGCTACTAATTTGCGAGGGTCCCTCCGCAGGCGGTACAAGTATAATATTCTTGTAATAAGTCATTACCATCGATAATTACGATAATTTACCCTGCAGTGGCGGTGGCTTAACACTCTCTTTCTCTGCAACGATGCTCGTGAAATAACTTATAGGTACTTGCACACAAGGTTGCAATAAGAAAGGACAAGATATTATATTTTAAAAGAAGAGTTTTTTTTTCTTAAATATAGTTGAGTTGTTTCACCTCAATTTGTGAATAAGTCTTTGGCAGTTTTATGGATTGATAAAAGCAAGACGATGAAAGTGAAATTCCTTGGCTGAGCGTAGGTCACCTCTGGGTGTAAAACCAATTTTTATATCTCTACTGTGTCTGTCCAATCCGTTCAAGACAAACTACCAAGCAGATTAAACTGTGTATTTTCCAACCGTTTTTTGTCCTCACTTGTTGGACCGATTTTCAATTGCCAAAATGCACCCCTCAATTTTTTTATTTTGAGCCACTTTTTGACAGATTATAAGGAAATAATATAATAGAGAAAGTCAAACTTTAACTGCTTGGTCCATGGATTTAGAGATGATGTCCGAACTCAATTATATTGAGTGCAAAGTGGAAACACCTTGGAGAATGTCACACAAAAGGTTGCTAGTTGCTACGTAAATATGCAACATGGATGATGTAATTAGTCAAACCCTTTAAAGTAAATGATGTAGCTGAGCGTGCTCGTTTTATTGTGAATACAGTTCACAATAATGTATTCGAGCAGACAAGTAAACGTACAAGAAGAATGCATGCGAATGAATTTGGTCGTTCGCCACTGTTAAGTTATGAAATATAATTAGTTAAACATGCAATGAACACTCGCATTATAAGTTTTATCACGTTTTCGGACCGACTCTAGTCCGTTTTATTCAATGGTCCAACGACTGACAAGATTTAAAACCATCATATAGGCTGGCTAAAAACTGATATGGCGGAACAAACAAAAGCTCTTCGATTTTTTCATTTGTACATTATTTTCGGTCTAGAACATTAAATTTGAATTAAATGAAAAATATGGTTTTGAGAAGTGAGAGCATCCAAATGCCGTTTCTACTAGTTCCACTCAGCTGGGCTGTGTTGGCTGGCAGATATCCAAGCAGTTACTATGTAACTTTCAGTTAATTCATTGCCTTGTTTAACGAGATGCTTCATCCATTTCTACGATAAGTTACTGCTCCATTACTAAGTAGCAGAGGCTGGGTGCTACTTATTTCTGAGCTTCCCCATCTACTAGGTAAAATAGCTTCGACATTTAAACCCAAAATAAAAGTCTTGAAGCGCAACAACCATGCAAAGAAAATATTGCTGCTCACGTGATTCCTTGCTGAAGACATATTCTCATCGTAAGTTGTCAATAAAAAAAATCTGCTATGTGTCTTTTTATTGAATACGTCCGAAAATAGCAACGACATCAACAGAGACCAGATGACAGCATGTGCCTCTTACACAAGGCGTTGCAGTGACACCTTTAACGTCGTTTTCTCCTTTGAGAATCAATCGTCGGTAAACGACGTCGTGAACGTCGGCGTCGCGGTCAATCCCAAGAGACGACCGTGTATGTTTTGGAGAGAAAAATGAAAAGCAACTCGCTCTCAAATGGGCTTGACGTAAAGCTGATGTGCTATTCGCTGAAGATTTCTCCAATTAGCCTCTTCGCATAATAAAATTCAATCATCTGCACACACACTACGCTGATACCACACCTTGCCACCCGAGAAGTTCTAGTAGTTTATTTCAGTGATATAGCTGGACACTAATTTTTTTTTCCTTATGAAAAAATATCACTTTTATCTCTTAACCAGTTTATTAAACACGTGAATGTTTAAAGATTAGGGACATATCTCTCGAGCTGGATGTCCTGCATATTTTTGGTCAGGCTATATCAAAAATGTCACGTAATTAAGTTTATAGACGGGTGACATTTTTCTACTTCCATTTTGAATTATAGTTGAAAATAGATGCTGCCTCTTAGCTCGAAAAAAACTCGAATTCTTTATTGAATCGAAATTCCTAAATCCACCCAATTTAATTCACGTTATCTTTGAACATCTATTCCTAGATGTAGCGGCCGTAGAAATATTGTGGGACGAAGTGAATTATAAAGAATCATGCGAACACATACTTAGAGATAAAATATTTTGCATATATTTTCCTTCGACTTCCTAGTTCTTTCGGTCCAATCAGAATTTCAATTGGAACACGGCTAAATTTAACTTGGAACAATAACAATTCACCAATCATTATCTTTGATGGTACGCTATAAAATAATCAAAAACACAACCAATAACATTTTGGGCTTATACGTACTTTAAAAAGCATAGCCCGCATCCGCATGTGATATACGATTAGTGCTAAATATCGTTTACGTGTGCCGTTTCATCATAGAGATTAATCCGGATCAATCTCTATGGTTTCATAGCCTGTATTTAGAGCAATAAAATCGAAAGAGAGCCCACGCACTTTTTTTGAGGCTTTATAGTTTGAATTTAATATTTTATAACAACATTCTTTGATTCTAATTTCCGGTATCATATTTCACCACGTTTCTTTCCACAATAGAATCATCTTTCAAATGGATCGAATATGTCTCGAAGAGGCTCAGTAATATTGAGCAAATAACAGCAAAGAACAGGTAGATGGATAAATATAATAAAGTAGGTAAATCCGTTCTGAATGGATTGAATTGTTGGAGGGCATGCCAGGCCAAGTGTTCCACTTGCATGTGCTGAGATGGCCATCGAGATGATTGTGTGCCGCGGCTGCAGGCTGCAGCAGGCTAGCGTCGGGTGAGGATGATTGCAGGCTTCGAGGTGGTTAATGCTACGTGTGCGGTGTCCGGCCGCGGTAAAATCAGAGGCCCGCAGACCGCTGGCTCTAATAGCCGTCATCATCGCAGCCTCCCGGACCGGACCGGACCGGACCGTGCAGCCACTTGCTCCGCAGGATGCTCACCAAACAATAAATATTGATACAGCGTGGGTAAATAAGCGTATGCTTTGATCCTTACCATGAGCTGTGGTCATGGATAAGTGTATCGTATGATGGTATGATCGATGGAAGAGTGTGATGCATATAATATAACCGCACTGCTTTCTTTTTATTGAACTCAATTATACCTTTCTCTGTAAATATATCTCTCCAGTTAGATTGAAAATTATTTTTTTCGTACGCATTTTTATGAGCTCAGTTTTGAATTGGCATGGCAAATAAATTTTGAATTTTCATATTTTGAAAGATAGAGGTTTAATCTAAACAAATACCTGTGATAAAACTGTAGCAGTTTTAAATTACAATATAATAGGTATGGTATAAGTATGTTAGCGAAATTTCAAATACGAGATTATACAGCGATAAAATTATATATATTCTTTCATGCATTAGTGTTGCCTGGTCGTTTCATTGCACAATCAACCATGCTCATACTGAAATATCATTTTTAACGGTATGTTGGCACATCGCAGTTGAATTATCAGCTCTATTTTCGTGGTGGTGCAATATTCCGGCTGGCACCTAAGTAACAGCGGCTGCTGTGAGCGATTCACACATGCGTCTTTTCGTGCCATCCGCCACTCTAGTTTCCAGACCCGCAAAGATTGTGTCTAATAATCGAACTAAATTGGTCATAGATTTCCCAGGCCTGTAGAATTTAATTGCTGTGGTGTTGATATCTTAGAAAAACAAGAAAAAATGCTCTTAAAAATATTATATCGACATGCACCTATACTTTCCATGCCAAAAAATTAATCCTTCAATTTTTTTACTCGACATAGCTTTGTCAAGCCACGATAATTAAGTGTTGATCAATTAATGTTAACGACTAAGGCTCAGACTATTTATTGTGAAGTACAGAACACAGTAATTATTTACAAATTAGAAAAAGTAGCCACGCTGGATATATTTTCTATCGAGGAATTTATTCAAGTCTGAAGGAATGCCGCGTTCAAATCCCAGAATCCCTGAGTGTCAGAAGAAACTAGGCTAACTTTCCACTGCCTCTGGCTTTCTATGCGTTGATATAAAATCCGGTTAAACCATTTCATTTTATTAGACGTCAGAAGGAAATGTGTAACATTAAGGGACGAAAGTCAAAGACTACTCGAGCGAGGAGAATTTTTGGTGTGTAGAAAAATTGGAACAATTAAATTCAACTTTAGTACGTCGCTGTCTGTAGGTGTGTCGTACTATGCTGGCAGGATCAGAACCAGTTATGTCCTTATTACACAATACGTTTTATTAAAAAATATCCAGTGATTTAGTTTTCTGCACTTGCGTTATTTATGTCTCAATTGGAATAAATTATGGAACGAGACGTTTATAGACATTAAATTCTAGAAAGAAGCTTTCTATAAGAAGCTATCTGATTCAGGAATAAGCCATCAGCTAATCTGTAATCAGGCACTTTCAGGACGAGAATCTCTTTCATGTGATGACAACAAGGCTGCTACACCATGTGAGAGACATGCGCATCTGTATAAAGTTTGCAATCCACTCGTTTTCTATGGATTATCCACGTACACAAATCCAGATAAACACACAGATACACATAAGGAAAGAGAGAGAACAAAAGCGAACACATCGGTGTCTTTTTCCTTCCGGGTCTCTGCCTCTTTTCACTCATTGTTATTCAAACATTTGATATTCGCTCCAGAACATGTTACCGCACCGCTTTTTGCAGTCTTACGTGCGGCTAATTCTAGCATTGAAACGGATCTAAATGGTTTCGAAATCACGAATGACAATCGCGCGCGGCCCAACATTGAACATGGCAAGTTATTTCCATCGAGGGGACACAGGGACGCTGACAGAGGACCCATGTTGGACATATGGGTGGACAATGGTAGGATTATTACCCAACATTAGCCAACACGAATTCGGTTGGATCGATGCCGATGACACATCTGATAGTCGATGGAAGAAAATGCGTCTTATGGTATGGATAGCTAATTATTGACAGTCGATCACGTTTAATGACAGCCAAATGTCTCTCAATCGCCGTGCGTTTTAGAGAAATTAGAGCCCGAGTTAACATGTCAAGATTAATTCGTTGGATAATAATGTCAATTTCACTTATTTTATGATTAGCTGTTCTCAATATGATTAAAATATATTCCCGCGGTCAACTATAGCCGTAGGTGAATTAATCGTACCCCAACATGAAATGTAAAAAGTTTCAATACCTCGATCAACGATTTTTCCGAAGAGATTTTTGCCCCGCAGGAAGTTTCTGGTCGAACAGTTCCACCGGCGATTCCGGAACTGGAACTGGCACTCGACGATCGCTTGATTAGCACCTTTGGCCACGGCGACGAGAACGCCGGGATTCTCTCGGACCAAACGCCGCTGCTTCCTCCTCAGGGTGGAGTGTACCGCGGGGTCCATGTACAGCATGCCTGGAGACAGGGGCAGCAGATTGTTTGGCTCTCCTGCTTTGGCGATGCCCCTGAAAACATGCAACCACGGTTACTTCAATATAACGCTGTAAGCCCAATATTCCCGCTTGAAAGGAATCTTGTAGTGGACTTCTTAGCATTTTTACACAGTTTTTTTGAAAAGTATTGTCAAGATGAGGAACTTAGGGGAACTTAGAGGAACTTAGGACAATAGTTTTTTTGTAAACTATTGTCAAGATGAGGAACTTGACATGTGTCCAAAGAATTGTATAATTTTAAGAATATTAAAATCACTTAAAAATACCTGCTTACTCGAGGACTCGAGGATTTGCTTAGCTCAGTGGTTAGAGCATTTGCCCGGTTAGAAAAAGGTCCGGGGTTCGAGTCCTCGAGTAAGCAGGGATTTTTGAAGTGATTTTAATATTCTTAAAATTATTACTAGCCGTGTAATTGGCCTTAAAAGTTTATTCCTTGTCAACATTATTTGGCATTCGTACCGACATCCCGCTCACCAATCCGTAAATTTGAGAACGGCACGCCCACCAAAACAGCGGCATTCCTGCACAAATCCAGTTGGCCGTGATCCTCGTGAAAGCTCTCTACACCTAACGACGTATCGGCAGCGATTCCTACCTGGGCTTTCCGTTGACTTCGACCAGCTTGTGGACGCAGCCCAGCTTTATTTGGTATTTTTCCGGTATAAATGCATTTGCCCGGTAAGCAAAAGGTCCGGGGTTCAAGTCCTCGAGTAAGCAGGTATTTTTGAAGTGATTTTAATCCTCTTAAAATTGTAACTAGCCGTGTATTTGGCTTTAAAAGTTTATTCCTTGGCAACATTATTTGGCATTCGTACCAACATCCGGCTCAGCAATCCGTAAATTTGAGAATTTGCGTGCCGCCCACCAAACCGGCGGCATTCCTGCATAAATCCAGTTGGCCGCAATCCTCGTGAAAGCTCCCTACACCTAACGACGCATCGGCCCACCAAACCGGCGGCATTCCTGCACAAATTCAGTTGGCGGCGATCCTCGTAAAAGCTCCCCACGTCTAACGACGCATCGGCAGCGATTCCTACCTGGGCTTTCCGTTGACTTCGACCAGCTTGTAGACGCAGCCCAGCGCGGGCTGGCGCTGGCACGTCACGAGGTGCGTGCCGATGCCGAACGTGTTGATCGAGTGGCGCTGCTCCTTGAGGCTGTGGATGGTCTCCTCGTTGATGTCGTTGCTGGCCGTGATGTTCATCTCCGCCAGCCAGGGCAGCGCAAAGCGTTGGGCGATGGCGAGGAACGCGGCGCGCGCGATCGTGCTGAGGTAGGCGAGGTCTCCGCTGTCGATGCGGACGCCTTTGGCGTGGTAGCCTGCGGCAGCGGGGAAAGATGGGTTAAGGGTCAGAAGAACTGTTTTACGAACTGGGTGGAAATGCTGAGAAGTCTCGTGTGTTTGATAGCTACGGCGAGCATAGGGAGTCAGTCGGTTATTCGTTTTTTTTTTTATAGTGGTGTTTAACGACGCACTGTATTGACAACAGGCCCTGTGGCACTGGTC
>QKMV01000631.1:0-11164 GCA_003287335.1 Lednia tumana
TAACATTATTATTATCAACATTATTAATCTAAAGTTTATTTTTCAAACGAAACGATTTACGAAAGCCCCAGTAGTGACCGTGTTGTGTTGCTAGGCGACGCCCAGCTGCGGACTGTTGCAGCCGCTCCCGCCACCGCGGATGAACTCGCTGCTGTCCGACAACAAGGTGATTGCCGTGGCGGCGTCCCCACTGACCGCCACCCTCGAGCCGATGGAATGCACGGGCCTAGAGAAGTCCACCGAGGAGATGGAGCTGGACATCGCAGCGCCCGTTGCCGCCATGCTCGTAGAGGGTGAGTGCATCGAGAACACAGCGTACCCATAAACATTCATCACATACAGTAAAGCCTCGTTGATACGAAGTTCTGGCTAATTCGAAGCCGGCCCCCAGTATAGGGAACTCAATGTTGAATGATTTCGATCTTAGAATGAACGGTCATTGGTCACCCATATCACTGCTGTGACCCAGCGCAGTGTTGCTTAGCTTCAATGATCTCACGAGAACAAGTATATTCAACATGTCAAACTGTTGACCCAGCCCAATATTAACTTCAGTGATCTCATGAGAACTGGTGTATCCAGCATGCCAAACCATTTGGTCACCCATGACCCAGTGCCATGTGGCTTAACTTCAGTGATCTCATGAGAACCGATATAACCAGCATGCCAAACCATGGGGTCACCTATGACCCAGCACAATGTTGCTTAGCTTCAGTGATCTCATGAGAACCGATATATCCAACATGCCAAACCGTTTGGTGACCCACGACCCAGCACCTTGCTGCTTAACTTTGTTGGTCACTCGAGAACCGGTGTATCCAGCATGCCAAACCTTTCGGCCATCCATGATCCAGCCCAATGGTGCTTAACTTCGGTGATCTCACGAGAACCTAGGCTTCCAACACGCCAAACCGTTTGGTTTCACGGAATTTCTTCTGCCCTCAGCTTCCAACCCAACCCCCGATTCGATGGTGGTGGAGACCAATGGCTGCTCTCGAGACAAAAGCCTGGCGGTGGAAGATTTGGCGCTGCTGTGCGACCTGTTCTACCTGCCGTTCGAGCACGGTGGCCAAGGCATCCAAGTCCTGCAGGAGTTCAACTGGCTCAAGACCAACGCACATCTGCTCGTGGCAACCAAGGCAGGGGAAGAGACGGCCACCACCAAACCAGAGGTACAAACTAACCTTTTCACTGCCGAGTTGCTACAAGCGCAAATACAAGGTTTGTCATAAAAATGTACGTGGGCTAACTAGAGCTGGGTTAAAATGTTAAATTTAGGTTCCTGCTTATTTAGGTCTGCATAGGTTCCTACATTCTATACTTGTTGAGAACATACTTTTCCGCTGGGAGCGCCAGTGACAATATCAGAGGAACCTATGAGGAACCTATGGCCAAGTCGGCCATTTTGTGGGTGTATTGAAGTATGATTGCCCACAGTGTAGGCTGTAGATATTATCAGCGTACAGGGAAAACTGCAAACCACCATTTTTCCAAAAAAAAATGGGAAAGCTTAGTCTGCCAAAGTTGCTTGAATCCAAACAATCAGTTCTAGTCGTTATGAAGAATTCAAATTACTGACTAACTCCCAAGGGAAGCTAGTCAGTTTTGGCGCGGTTTTAACTCGAGTCGACTCGCATGCTGCTGCAAGCAAGTATGTCAGGAAGAACTGCATAACTCCACGCAGCATTCCTATAAGTGTCCGTTATCTCAGAACGATTAAAATGTCGTTACGCAGTTTTTGCTGTACACCGACGATATATCATGGATCGGGAATAGTTTCACTCTCGATGAACTCTGCGTTGCATTTTCCAGATTTCCGAGTGGTTCGAGCGTGCAGGCAAGCTGTCGGAGATGTCTGCGTGCGTGGACGGCCTGTTCTTGCGGCTGGCGAAGTCCGTGAACAGGGAGCTCGTGTACGACCTCTACCCGTACGTGTGGGACATGCGAGGCGTTGTCTCGCTGCTCAACTCATACGTCAAATGGCTCGGTGAGTGCCAGCCAAAGCTTCATCTCTCTCTTCGCCCCGCGGTTTCATTGGCTTACGGGTTTCACTGTTGGGGGCCGATTCCTGTACATTTTCTTAATCCTGTCTAGCGTGGGATTTTGGTATAGGGAGTGACTCCATGCGGCTGAGAGAGTTACGCCTAGGACAATTCACGAAATAGGGTTTGCATGTGAGTTATCGCAATCCAATAATTATAAATCTGTTAAAATATGTAATTATTTAACAATAACAGTGCTTGAACCAAAATTTTAAAGTATCCACAAGCCAATAAGAGACAGCCGTCTTAAAAGGGCTACTAATCGTGTCTGCCCTACTTCGAAGCAGAATTAGCAAGGTTCAGCGAGTCCGTCATCTTCGTTTCATTATTTACCGCTTGAAATTTTTTCATTCCTTCTAACTGCCACTTGAATATTTTTTGGTGGTTCTTTAAGTGTATTTAGCAATCACACGAAGTACTGAGCCATTCACAATTCGTAAATTAATTACTGATTTAGAAATCTGCTACGTGAATTGTCCCAGAGGTAACTCTCACAACCCCATGGAGCCGCTCGTATACAGTGATAAATGGCTAGACGGGCTTAGATAGGATTAAGAAAATGTACGTGAATGGTGTAGACACTGATGTTCATGGCTATCGGGTTCTTATAAACGCTTGTTTTACGGTTGATACAGATAGTTAACGGCAGAACGATCCGTAACTGGGGCAAAATCCCCAGCGGGACTGTGCCGAAATAAAATCTCTGAAAGATACTAATATAGAGCACTTCAATACGGACTCTCCTCTAGTTTTATTTCTTTCAATATGTTCAGGGTGATATTTACACGCATGAACTTTTTTCGTTTCTTTATAAGATGTGTTTTAGGGAGTATTGTGTCTGCTTTCAAACTGGGAGTTATGTGGGCGTACAAAAACGACCGGCTGCCTTCCGTATTGAGTTGTGATGTTGTTAATATAACGTGCTAATCACATATAATAATGAGTTAATAAAAAAAGCCGCTGGATTGGATAGATAAGTGTTAAGAGAGGCATAGCATTCAGTTGAGACAAACATGCCGTGTTCAGCACGCGCTCAAATGTTGAAATATTCTCACTTTTAAAAATCACATTACTGCTCTGAAACAATTCAGAGAAACAAAAATCATACGTTTTTTTGGTCTAGAAACAATTCTCTATTCGAACAAAGTGCAGACTGAGCTATCGAGCTTTGAAGAGAAGCCCCGGTTGCATTACATCCTGCAGTGTTCTAAATCTCTTGCGACAACTAAATCCTGGTTATAATCCTGATTATACCTACCAGAGTAAATAGTTATTAATCCTTTCACTGCTACGAGCGGGTTAACCGAGAAGTGTTTCAAATACCGCACCTTTTTCTTGGATTTTACGGACCGACCAACTTGAGCTATGATTTTAAATTTGCGATTGCCTAGTAAAAATCAATTGGACCATCAAGTCGCCTCCAAAACTTTCAGATTGATGAGTAAGCTGGTTTAGTCAGTACCTACTACCAACGTTTAATTGTCTTATATTTGAGCAAGAAGAAACTCGGCAGTGAAAAAAGATTGTCCTACTGTTTCTGATTTCGGAAGAGCTCTTAGGCTGAAAATTATTACAACTTATCTGGAGCTTTAATAAGTAACTTTTCACCTATTTGAGACTTGCAAGCTTTTGATTTCATACCAAAATTAAACACTTTTCTACGTGGGCTCCAGTTTCCTTGGCTAGCACAGTGAGATAAAATGTTGAAGTTAGCCGTGCAATGTCGTAATATTTTGTACAACCGTAAAACTAGGCTTTTGTAACGCTTCATTATTTAAGAATGGTAGATCTGATTCTGATGGAACTGTGACCTCATGCCTTTTTTCACTTTAGAGCCATTGTGTGTTTCAGCAGCTAAGCCTTTTATTTGTTAGCAAGCTACAAATCCAGGTGATGAAAAAGTATTCAGTAACGAGAGATCGACGTTCTTTCTTTGCTTCTCGTAAATTACTGTCTTTGTAGTTTGTGATTTTGAGGGTAGTAGATTTGCTGATCTTCTGGTAAACTCTAAAATTTTGATTTTCATTTGATCTCAATCGGAGGTTTCTAGTAGGTAGACGATACATTTGCTTGGTTTCTAGTCATGCAAAGCCCTCTCGCGGCTTCGCACTTGGCGTTTGCTATCTTCGACTCGCTCTATGGTCGGCTAATGAGTGTCTTTTTTTCGTTTTTTTTGGGGCAGCGCACGGCCATTATCCTCAGCTTATGAGTTTGTTCACGACTGGGACCTATACATGTATGCATTACACATGATTTATTATACATATTCTAGACATAACGTTACTCAGATATTACGTGTATGATACTTTCATGTCTTATTGCCTCAACGCTGCCACAACTAACACTGTTTTTTACATGATAGTTGCATCTTGCTTTTTTTAGTCTGTATGCCTTTTTCACAAACGCAGTGCTTCGATGAGAAAAATGCTACGAAATTTGCAGTGATTTTTCATCAATCGTTATTTGCGGCCAATCAAGAATAGTAGATTACAACAATGGACCACTAGCGTTCCAGAGGCGATCAACATTGCGGGATTTTAACGCCATAAGAAAAGCATTGTCCCACAACGTTGATTGACTTTGGAATTCCTTTTTCACTAGTCGTCCATTGTAAATAATATTTGTGTGGAGGCTTGGTATCACAAAGCAAGGTTATCACGTAACCCACTGAGTTATGCTCACAGCCCATTGGAATGGCTCTTATGAGCTTCCCCATGGGGTGAAGTGATATCTGCATTTTGTGAATCTGTCCCCTGGTTGGCTAGATACCAAAGCTTTTGGAAAAGTCCCTGCAAATTTGAATTGCGATTCTAGTGGAAGCCCAGCTTTAGGCTTCCTAGGCATTTAGATGCATGTTTGAGGTTTTATTTCACTGCTGATGGAAGTTAAAGAGATACCAAAATTGGGAAAAGCATGTCGCTTGTTTGCACTTGACTTCTCTGTCTAATGAAGTCAAGTCTTTGCATGAAACGTTTCTGGGCGTGGGCACTGTTCATGGTTCAAAGATCCATTCCATGAGGTCTTCTTACGAGAGCACTGAGCAGTTTAACAAAACTATTACTATCTTACACCAAGTTTAGTCCTCACAGTGTAAATATTAATGAAAACTGAAAATACTTGTCAAAAGACTTTCATTAAAAACACTACGTTCAGTTAAGGTCCAATCCTACCTTGGATTCTGCAATAAACGTCGAGCCCAAAATGTTTACGAATTCTGACTCAACCGTTGGAGATAACCTATGATAGTAAGCAAGAGAGTTGTGCTTAAAAGTATAACGTAGGTCTCCCTTCAGCGCTATTTTCAATATTTTGGCAAATAAAGCCAAAATATGCTCCCAAACATGATGATTTGTGATGATTTTTGCTACATTTAATAGCAACGTTAAAATTACCTCAAACTACAAACCTACATTACAAACGCCTAAATAAAGGAAAATATTTTTGTAAAAACGGCGTACAAAGAGATCTCAGTTTTACTTTAACTACAACTCTATCGTTTACTAGCATAGGTTATCTTATGCAGTTGCTTTAGAATTTGCCGACAAAACTTGGTCCGCAGATGTTTTCCCATACAGCTCGCAATGTTAAAGCATAAGCGCTACGTCGAGGTCAGCTCGATGTAGGATTGAACCTTACGCAAGTTAACATTTCCAGAGCAGAGATAATACAATTACTACCAGTGCGTTTGGAACGGATGGACATTGAGCTATGAACGAACCTGGGCGGTGGCTGGTTTGCCTGCAGTGTTGCCTTTTGCCGTTGGGGAGCGAAGGTCTGACGTGGGTGTCGGGTGTTCTTGTCTCCAGGGTTCTCCAAGGGATGGAAGGAGTCGTTCATGAGCGGAGACCAGGAGCCCTGGGTCTTCCGCGGAGGACTCACTTCTGACCTACAGGTTAGGACTCATGCTTTTGATTTAGAGATGCCTTCCGATATCCGGATATCCTGAGAATAGCAGGCAAGTAACCTAACTGGTTTCGCTTAAAACTATCCAGAGTTTGGACGGATGTCAACGATACCACTATCCGAAGGCATTGGCAAGTCGAATCTGGTTAACTTGTAACGACCTTTGAATTTTTTAATATTTTGACGATGCCTACATTGTACTTTTTAAGATTTCCGGGAAATCTGTAAACTGTAAATTTCGACTGCATCAATTTTCTTTTCTGGTATGTTGCACCCGTTGATCTTACTGGCAACAAGTCACCAGATTCTCCGAGAGTAGCTGGGAAATGGCATCGTGACCGCGACCAAAGACATGAAAGCATAGTTTTCAAGAAAAACTGTTTTATGAGCCACTAGATTTGAGCTCGGAACACACTGGAGCGGACTTGAAACGGCTACATTGAACCAGCCATATCTCCGGAGTTTGAAGGAATATTTTAGGTCTTGTGGCTCAGAATGTGGCCAAAGAGCTAAATTTGTCAAAAAACATGACGTAGATCGTTCTGCACATTGCCGGTTCAATTACGTAAGCTTCTAATTTGTAGACAAATACAAACAAAGTGCAGTATCTGTTTTTAAAAAAACTGTTAATAACTGGGTTAAACTGCTGAAAACTTAACTGAAACTAAACTGCCAACGTTTCGCTAACTATGTTGAAAGCTTCATCGGGGCACCTCTGGCAGATGTTTTACGTGAGCAAGAACTTATATGCAGAAAAACAAAACAATTCTAGCAAAGCCTACTCAATAATTTCTCAAAGAATAATCGAATTTTTTTTAAAACTATACTGCTGAAATTAGTCAGGAGATATGAGTCTCAAAAATTTAATGCAGCATCTGTACGTGTGGTTGTTTGCGCTTGACAGCGGCTGATGCCGGTGGACTCGAGCAACGACCTGTTCTCGTACAAGGCCCCCGAGACGCCCGACGCGTGCATCTACACGGTGCGTCCGTACGGCCCCGCGGACGAGCGGTCCGTCTACGAGATCTGCCGGAGAACTTGTGGGCAAAACCCGGATCTCTTTGCCGACCTGCCCGACCTGCCTGGGGACAAGTGAGTCACATCAGCGATCAACTATCGGCCATTACTTGCAGCCGAAGGACAGAGAAGTTTTTCCTATATGGCGGTTGCGTCGGCCGCTCATAGTCAGTGCAGCAGATATTGCTCCTGAATCCATTATAAGAAGGTCTCGTATGATAATTTTATTGTTTTAGTACGTTTGGCGTACAATGGTAAAACATTATCTTTTTTTCCTTTTCCTTCGACAATTTCTTTAAACTATAAAGTGATCTCAGTCAGTTTTAAAATTGGCATCAATAGTTGCTCAAAGAAGCCTTGCTCTGTAGACACCAATTCAAAATTTATTGTTGTGATTGGCTGCTTGCACGTTTCGATATCAAGATTAGTTTCCTATTGATGCGATAGTTTCAAGTAGAAATAAGCAATACATCTGACATCACTGTCAAAAATTGTCATTCTTGCACATTTCCCCAATACCAAGCAACACACTCCCACATAAAGCCTCATTATAACAAACTCAAGTAGTAATCTAGTTAGTCCCAAGTGTACTGAAACTGTTGTTATTATAAAGGGTTGCATGATAGAGCAGTTTGGGTGTCATAAAAATATTAGTAAATTGTGTCATTCACAGAATGTCTCCTGCTTGACCATTATAAAATTACTCCGTAATGTTATCGCTATTCGAAAAAATATCAATTACTTAAAAATTGTAATGTAGAATTGCGACTGTGTTGTATTTGCATGACAAATTTATTTACCTATGCATGAAAATTGGAAATGTGTAAAATGTTTTAAAATGTTTGTTAACAGGGAGAAACTAAAACCGTTTGAAGTTTCGGTTTCAGATTTTGTTCTTAGCTGCTAGTTTTTCCAGTTGCAGAATTGTTCTTTCAGTAACACATTGGTTTTGATTGAAACTGGGTAATTCAGGTTTTTCATGCGTTCTGTAATGTGACTTTTTTTCTTACACAAAATTAGGTGCAAAGCGAGAAAAATGTCTGACATTTTCACTGCTTACTTTGCCCAAGGACCCAACCTGTACAATACCTTGCCTCTTTCAAATCGATTTGATTAAGAAATTGAAAAAAATTGTTTAAAATATCGAGATTTTGGCTTGAAAAATTGAAAAGTTAAATTTTAGTGGCTTTTTGCTCCAGATCAAAAAAACCAAAATAAACCGCCAGATAAATAATGGTTAGTTCCCGGTTTTGTTTTTTAGACCTTCAAAAATTACAGTTTCACTTTAGCAAAGTTTTTGGTTTCATTCTTTGCTAGTAACCATGGACAAAAAGAGCCACAAAAAGAATGAAAATAACGATATTACTGAAAGAACGATCCTGGAATAAAGCTTGTGGTCCGTGTCGGCAGGCTGGTGGGTTCGTTCCTGACGCTGAGCAGCGACTTCTGCTTCGTTGTGGAAGACGGCACTGGCGTCGTTGGCTACGCGCTGGCCGCCATTGACTCTCGGCAGTTCTATAAGAAGGTGGAGGTCGCGTGGCTCACGGAAATGTGTGCCAAGTATCCGCGACCACATCCAGAGGCACAGACAGCAGCACAAGTTCGTACCGAGTACCAGTCGCTCTTTCCTAATCGTTTCTTGATTTGCTCAAAGTTATTGTTCTTTGTTTATTAGCTTACCAGCAGTGCGGCTGAATTCAACGTTCATTTCGTACCCCTCGCTAACGTTTGTGCACTTTCCTGGTTTCCAGCGATTGTATGACTGGTTCCACACGTTTCGAGGCTCGGTGCCGGACGCAGTCCACGCGCAACACCCATCGCTGCTGTGCTGCGCCGTGCTGCCCAGCGTCGCCGACCAGAGCGTAGCCAAACGCATCGTCACGTGTCTGCTAGCCGCCCTACGAGCAAACGGTCAGTCAACGTCTCGGCTCAGTGTATTCGTTTAGGGGTGTCTCCTCGTATCCAGCTGGCAATACTAAGTGGCGTAACACGGAAAGTGACCTCAGTGTGCGTTTTCAACTTCCGTTAATTGCCTGGCCAATTCTGATGTTTTTAAAGTGATATTACAGAGCCAAATAGACAATAACACAAAAATACAAGAAAGTTGTAAGCATATATGTGATCAGAGACAATTTTCTATTCGTACGTAGCTAAGAGAATGCAATCTGGACTCGAGAAAACTTCCCTTTTATGCTCTGTGCACGTAAATGTACGTGTGTAAATTTTAATTCGATCGACGATCCAGCTTTCCGTTTGGGCTGTAGAGCTCACACAAACAGCCGAAAAAAGTAAGTTATGAAAGAGCTGAATGTAAGTAGCTTCGATCACTCGCTTACGCTGCTGTGCCGTGCTCTGATAGGCTGGTTTCTTCGGCAGGCTCGTTCGGCGTCCATGTTCCTATCGGCACGCAAGAGCCGTTCAGCGTCGAATTCTACGCCAAGCTGGGCTTCGCCGAGCTGTGTCCGGGCTCCGAACCGGGCACCACATATCTCGGCCGCGCCTTCTGAACGTGGCGGCGGCCAAACCAACGCTGCCTAAATGCCGTCATCATCGCTCCAGCGCATCTCATCTCGCTGCTAGGCTGGCATCCGGAATTGTCGCAAATCAGCCAGACCTGTCAGCCTGAAATGAACTCTTTTGCTCGACGTTTATAACTCCATTCTTTGCCCAGTTTTACCCAGTATTCTTCTCAGCTACCCAAATATACTTTTCGGTGTTCACTCCATTTCGGTATTCTGCCAAAAATGATACATTCCCTTAGGTATGGCAAGGTATCCATGTCCCTTTTAGAATTACTTTTTCCTGATCATGATTAGTGATGACTGGTATTACTACTTTCTCCTCTCCCTTGCTTTGCCTCCATAATACCAGTATTTTGATGCATATTTCTAACTGCAAACCCAGCACATTATGTTCAAATGGCTACAAGGGTAAAAATTTCAGATGTTTGATATTCTTTTCCAACCTTGCGTACGCTAATTTTTTGGTCATCTAAGTGAATGATATTATTTTTCTAATACCAACATAACGTGGTCATATGAGAGGTGACACTGTTTCCCATATCAGGCCGTGCATTATACTACTCGTGATCGTTCGTGTACTGAACGATGTGAATCTTAGCTAATATCGAGCCAAGCCAAATCTCTGTGAAATTAGTTGTAGAATTTTTATGATGTTGTTGAAATAAAATGCCAGCAACATTTCACTGTGTCTTTTTCTTCATGCTATTATTAACAATTTAGGTTTAAAATGAAACAATTCTCATGTTTTCTCTAGGTTTTTATTAGCATTACGTTTCGGATTGTGTTTCGTTTTGTGACTGCCTGAAGGCAGACGTGCCATTACCTCCGAAAGGTGCAAACCAAAAAACCATGGATCGTTTCATCTTTAATTATTCGAATTAGGCTCCGAAAATGTCCAACACTTGTAAGGATTTGGGTAATGAGAGAGAAGGGAATTTTTCCACAGGTCACCAGTAACACCATTTCAATGGAAAAAGCGTGTTTTTATTATTTTGTACAATAATATAAAGTTCGGTAACATCTTAAATGACGTCGAAATCAATCAAAAATCATCATCAGTTTCGAGCATGGCCAAGTCATCTACAAGTCTCGCCAGGACACAGTTTTCTCCACATCAAGGCAGTGCGAGCAGAGTGTTTGAACGCCTAACGACTAGGTTGCTGTTCTTCGGGCGAAACGCTTACAAGAGGGCCTTGGCGAAACGTTCCTTGGCCTCGACATGAGCGGCAAAGTGTGCGCTCTTGGCGGCGAAGACCTCGGCGGTCTCGGGAACGGTCTCGGCCTTGAGGGCAGCGGGAGCCACGGGCAGGTTGGAAGCAGCGACACGGAATCCGTTGATGGCATCAGCGGTGTACTGAACCTTCTGGAGCTCACCGTTGGCATCAACGTACGAGTATCCTCCACGGGTGACTCCATCGAAGCTCTTGGTCTCGGTCTTGGCGGACAGACCACCGGCATATCCGTACGAGTACTGGCCGAACTCATCCTGGGCGTGGAACTGGCTGGTCACAGCAGGGGCAGCGACGTACGAGGCAACGGGAGCGGTGTAGGCGATGGCCTTAGCTTCGGGGTAGGCGAAAGGAGTGTAGGCAATAGCCTTGGCTTCGGGGTAGGCGAAAGGAGTGTAGGCAATAGCCTTGGCTTCGGGGTAGGCGAAAGGAGTGTAGGCAATAGCCTTGG
>QKMV01000632.1:0-16998 GCA_003287335.1 Lednia tumana
TAGTAATAATTTTAAGAATATTAAAATCACTTCAAAAATACCTGCTTACTCGAGGACATGAACCCCGGACCTTTTGCCTCGAGTAAGCAAGTATTTTTGAAGTGATTTTAATATTCTTAAAAGAAGAGGGATTGTTGGACCGTGGAAAGAAGAAGTTTTGAACCAAACTTGAGTGAGAAAAATAAAACCTCAACCTCGATTCTTTACACAGCATTGTTTTGGATTCTGACTATTTAAGTTTTCCTTTCGTATAGGTAATCACTTTCATTAGGAAATCCTGATCTGATTTGGCTAAAACCGGATGAATGGCTGGTCTACTTTACCCCTGGGACGTAGGCTGATAGGTATACCGAATTGAGTTGCAGGATGTATTTAATGTTGTCGCGGTGTGTCGACTGACTGGATGAGCACAGCTTACATCGCAGCTGTCGGTCAGTGGCCAAGCTGCAGCAGTGTCAGTAAGTAAGCAAATGAAGGCCTAGCCAGACTATGCACTGTGAGATGACTATAGAGAGAGACTTTTACCATCGTGAGGACAAGAACGTCTGGAGAGAATCTCACGAGTTGCCCCAAATATTTCGAGTGTCACATCTATCGTCAAATTGTGTGTTTTTGTCAACAATAATTCAATAATTACATTGCGACACCTTCCTTATTAAAATCTTGGCAATGTCAGGTCCTCTGACTGGTGAGGTCCTGGTGCTTTATTTATTAGCCAAGCGAGTTCCCCAAACTTTTCGGCCAAATAACATGCCCTTTCCCAATAAATTATGCGACAATATCAAGCAGGTACACCACACAGCACAATCATGACTCTTGCTTACTGCATTCTAAGGCTTTGAAATTGAAACCAACTGTGAGTGTGGGAAAAAGAAATAGGATGTGATTGTAAGCTAGAAATAAGTAAACTTCGCAAAAACTGATTTGTAACAATGTGAAAGTTTTAATGGATGGTATGAATAATATACAAATGAGAATGGAAACCTATAAATAACTTAAACATAATTAAACTAGTTAGCTCTGATATGACTGGCGCTGAGCTTCGACAAGTAGCTGGAATACTTGTCCACGTAGCTCTAACGCAACGTCCCTCGGAAGTTCTTTCAGTGACAACGCCAACATCTGGCAAAACACGCTGTCGATGTCTGTCGTTGCTGCTGCAGGAGGTGGAACGACAACGTAACGGGGGCCGGGGGCCAGTGTAGGCAACAACTTCCTCGGATTATGTGTTGGTGAGAGTGACAGCATCATTTCTGGTTTAATCTCATGCGCCTCTTCTGACTCGTGAACTCTTGATCTGGAAGGGAAATGTAAAACAACCAATTAGCGTAGTTAACAGTTGAGTTAATACTGAGATCTGGAAGGTAGGGTCCAGAAAAAAAGTTGGGCATGAGAGATATATGATTGTTGCACTAAATTTCAAACTTCTGCGGGTAATAAAAAATGAAATGAGCCAGAAAATTCAACTAGATTATTTTATATTAAGTTGCGTTTTTTTTTCATTTGTATGGACCCCAGTTACCTATAAATTAAATGTTAAATATGCCTTCAAGACGTACTGCCTCGTGCGTCACGGGTCGTTTTCAACGCGTGATGAAATTTTGATAAAATATTATCACACTTAAAAACGACATAACTGCTCGAAAACAACACATACCAGAAAAATAAGTACATTTCAATGGTCCAGAAAAATTCTATTTCAATTTCAAGAACCTAAATAGATTGCAATTGACATATAAAGAAAATTTCCTATGGAGATCTAGCTTCTAGCCAATCAAGAGCAATACTCACTTTCTTCTTGGTCCCAGATGGGGTTTCAAAAATTGAAGCCTTTCCTCCAGAGCCCAATGTAGGTGTTTCACTTCTGACCGCCCTGGTGTCGGCTTTAGTCGGCGTACCAACTTGCTTCTGATGGCCCTATATCGGTTGCAAATATAATCTGCATCCTCGGCTGAAAAAAACACATAATTCAAATCTTAATGTTAGCGCAGGAAATAAAGACCGATCACATATCTGTCGCATGTACGATAGAACGTGTTTCATGAGACATTACTGTGTTCTAAATTACAGCTTCGAGGTTATGTCTACTGTCAACACGTATTTTCTTACCTGTTTCTCCTTTACAAATGAGGGCGATCTCCCGGAAAGCATTTCTCCTCCGTTCAACTTTATCATGGTCTTCATGGGCATGATCCCAAATGACCGGAAAATGTTCTAAGGTTTCAACTAAAGAAAAGTCACTTTCCAACTCGAGTGTATCCGCCATCTTGGTTTCTTTCGTGTCAAACAAACCGCGAATGTTGTATGGAACACGACATGAACGTTATAGTTAGTCGCGGTGAAGGACCATGCAAAATACGCCAAAGAATAAATCAAGCCCGACAAAATGTATTTACAAAGAAAGTGAAAGATCCAATTGCCCCTAATTATGTATGCGAATCATTAGGTTCAAATTGAAATGAGATATATGCTGACATATTCTTCTGCAGCTTCTGCTCATATACACAGTAAACTTTGCTGCCATCACACCACCTCTGCTACCCAAGAAGCTTGGGAGCGCATGTGGTCTTCAAAACCACAATGACAAGTTGAACCACAAGTTGAAAATGCTTAGGCCCACTATAGGCAAAAATACCACATTAGTTGAATGGATAAAGGATTTCCAAAAAAAATATTTGAAGTGAAAGGAAGGGAAATCAAGGAAGAATTACTATCTTCATTAATATTTAGCCTTTATTAACTTAGCTCTTTTAATAAGTGGCATTGAGTAAACAATGTTTATCCCAATTAAGAGTCAAACAGACAATCGATTAGTACCTATTGTACCAATTCTAAAACTTGAGCGTGCGATGGAAGAAGTCGATAACTATTGCACTTGATTTGACATGCGTTAGAGAACCTTCCAGCGAGACTCCGAAAGAAACAATCTCATTGCAAACGTTTGAAACTTCTCAATAAGCACAAGAAAATGTGTCGGGCGATTTGACTTTGCAAAAAAAAACTCTTGTGCAGTCACAGAAAATCTTGGAATGGTATTGTTAGCTTTAGCTTACAAATAACATGAACAATATTAACCTGTATAAGTCCCTGACACTGAAATATTAGATTCAAAATTCAACTCATGACATTTGAATATTGTTTTAGGTACAACGGCTGCTGACACAACAGAAGTCGGTCACCTCAGTTTATAAATGCAAAGATGGTTGAAAAACAAACCCCACCTATAAATGAACACCATTCACGACGTCTCATTCACATTCACGAATCATGACTCTAGTATTAACTTGAGCAGGTAAGATATGCCAAGTTGCTAAAGAAAATCAAAGGAAATAAAACATTTTCCAATCAAATACCTAGATCTGGTACAAGGAACCCTAAATAGTTGAATTTGAAGTCCTTGTGGAGCAAGAAAAACATCCCAATCGGACGATCCACTGCTAGTCATAATAATATAAAATTGTGTTATTGTTTTCTTATATAATTTTGCTTGTCACTTGTCAAGTCTTTCAAATGACAACATTAGTTTCTCATTTCATCCCACCTTCAAATTCCACCAATCTTCTAGTTCTCTCTTCCCAAGCAACCCCACCGATCTCATTTCAGTCCTAGCCTACAAACGCAACATGATTGCCAAATACTGAATACTAATATCCACCAAATAGATACGATCCTCATCTATATTTAGCTTGTAAGTAACTTTGTGATCTTATTTTTCGAAACCTCGTTGCTTGGCAAATCTACTAATATCAGTTCCTTTCTGAACTGAACCAAGTCCAGAGACATATCTCATCGAATTCGCTTGCATAAAACATTCCAACACAAACATTCGTTTGCAGACATTCTCTCTCTCCAGCCGCCAACTGTCGCCGATTTGCGAAGCTCTGCTTCTCGCCACAAACCATGTCTCTCGATACAAAAGAGCAAGAGAAACCAACAGTTTTCACAGCTGGACTGAGAAAAATGGAATCGTCCTACTCCCATGGCTAGTGGCAAGAAGAACTAAAAAGCTCTTCGACTCTTTTATTCGAGTTAGTAGACATTTGACAGGGAACATACATTCGACGGATGAAATCGGATGAAAATAAATTAACAACGTGTACCTTTACCGTCGAGTTAACCGCATATAGGTACTACCTTAATAGCGGTCATTTCTTTCGCAAGCCTTGGAAACGCCGAGGGAAGATCGCCGACGGAGTTAGGCGGTGCGCAGGATGATGTGAACGCCTGAGTCCGTGTTAACGGGATCGCTGAGCTCGCCGACTTTGAGGGCGAACGCGGCAGCTTCGAACGGGCGCTGCATGGCCCCGCGACCGAACGGGCCGAGGTCGCCGCCGCGCCTTGCGGAGCTGCAGTCCGAGAACTTCTGGGCAAGCTCGGCGAAAGACGCACGGCCCGACACGATCTGCTCGCGGTACGCTGGAACAACACCGAACCATTTCGTCAGCAAATAATCGTGCAAAAGAATCTGAACTTAAAGAATTAAGATTAACTCTTTCCTTGCTATGAGCGCATTCAAGGATTTCAGCAATGCTCCATTTATTTTATTTTTACAAAGCACCAGATTTGAGCTCCGACTTAGAACCTACGCGTATTCCGGTCGCAAATAATTGAACTAACAACCACCATAGAAACTTTCGAGCCGATAGCCAACTGGGCAGTTTTGAAATCAACTTAGGTAAAAATACGTTTTGACTAACTAAGGCTTCTTCGTGACACTAAACGTGGACGCATTGTTGGATGAGCATAATGTGTCATGTAAAACTTCTTTTATAAACTAACATTTTTATAAGCTTGCCACTTTCATGGCTCTCTTATTGGGTACTCCTTCCCTGAGCTCATCTAAGTTTACCTGTTTCAAGAGGGCCATTGAAGTAGTAAACGTATACACTTTTTAGTGTAGTGGCTTTTTGCAAGTTGCTCACTTTTTTCCAACAAAAGATCAAGTTGCTAACAAACATGCATTCAACTGGCTGGAAATAAATAAACGGGAAATTACGATTTAAAAAACAGAAAAGAGTGAATTTAAGGCTGACATTAGAGATTGCGCTCAATGTAGTAAGATCTTTGCTCAAAAAATTAAACATCCAAAGGTATCCTACAAGTTTCATTGAAATTGATGAAGCTGTTTGGCCTACTGACAGCAAACAAAGCGTGGAAAATGTTGATAACTTTGCAAAACTGTACAGGAATGCAAATAAGAGAAAAAAAATCCTGGATTGCGCTTAAAAACGTGGCAGATCTGTGTTTGTTCTGATGTCAGAGATTTCGAAGGTTTCCCAAAAATGTAATTGAAATCGGTTGAGGTGTTTGGCTAGCAACGCTTTAATCAAACAGAAAAAAAAACAGGAAGGATTTTTTCGACGGCTAGTCAAATTGAACTTTTCACTTCGCTTACTAAGCTCATCCAAAAATATCCAGCGCACCAGATTATTCAAGCCAGAATAAGCTAAGAAGAAAATGAGTTTAGCCACGATTGGTAAAATTCTGGTAGCCCATACACATGACGGACTGCCAGCTCGAAGATTGAATCCCTTGGATTGGCAATCCGTCGGACTGGCCATCCACACTGCCGGTTTCCGCGCGCATTGCGAGTCCGTTTGATGTTGGGTTGCCATGTCCACCAAGTGTGTTTATAACATAACTTCAACATATCACAAGTCATTTTTCACAAATTTAGAAATAATTAATAATGATTTAGCATAGCGACTTGTTCTGCTGCTAATTTTCAGGCTTTACAATCAGAAAGATTAACACAGAAGGCAGCAAAAATGAAAAGTATAGAATTTCAAAGAAACTGACAGCCTAAATCAGATCAAACAAATGGCGGAATATCTGCGTTGTTATTGGCTAAACTTGTCACGTGTTCGCGATCTGTTCGATGATTGGCTGAGGGCACGGGTTGCAATCCGTGGAATAGAACTGATGTCTATACGACGGATGGGCTCCCAGTCCCAATCCGAGGCCATACACACGACCGACTGGCAATCCACGAACCCAATCTTCGAGCTGGGAGTGCGTCGTGTGTATGGGCTATGATAAATATCAATTTTATTTCATAAATGGCTAGCATAAATGGCATAAATGGGTAGACTTGATCTCTGGTCTATGGATATCGTGTCCCATCGCTCTAGACTGCTGGCTGACAGTCAGACATTTTTGCAGTGAAATTAATATTGATCAGAAAATAAACAGTAATAATTTCAGGGAAGCTATTTTTTAGTCTTGAGCTGTTTTAAAATAAATAGAAGAGCTAATACTGGCTAATAAAAAGCACTTATTAACAACAGATTAGGTTGTTGACAAAGCTGGCAGTGGAAGCAGGTTCCAAAAATGCTTTTTAATATACAAATCACAAAAGACGTGAAACCCAGGGCAGCCATAATGCTTTCTCTTGTTGTAAAGCAAAGCATCAAGGCAACCACTACTTGGTATCCCTTCCGATGAATGGTATAAATCACCAGAAGGATTGCTCCACTTATCTGTGCTGTCAAGACATTGATTACAAGAAATCTACTGAAGCTGTTGTATTTGCTCCAAGCTCGTCACCCGCTCTCTCGAACAGAACTACGGACCGAACGTTCGTTACTTAGTGAGTGCTACAAAGCTGGTTGTCAAGCAACTTAGGAAGCAATCACAGCTACAACAACTATGGATGTGTGCCTGGTTAGCTAAGCGGTAGAGCACTCAACTGGCAATTGAAAGGTCCCAGGTCCCGGGTTCACTTTCCTTCCTTCCAACTATGGATTTGGTTCTTGGCATAAATGATCACCCATCCAAAATCTGACCTGCACAATGATTAATAACTTGGGTGCCTCACAAGAATTGATGTAATAGGAATTTACATACAAATTAATGTACTGGCATGGGAAGTTGATGAATAATGGTCTAATTTCCTATTCCTTTCTGCATTGTAGTATTTACTGAATGCAACATTGGGGCTTCAATTTTAGGTACCTACTATGGCCTTTTCAAGCAACCAGCTAAACCTCCTTGGTGACCCCCCAGTACGAGGAAAGAACCAGCCTTCAGTCCAGGGGCTGACAACTAGTTTGGATGGCAACCAAATGCAAATTTGAATTGTTGGCGAGCGCCGGGCCCTCGTGGCGCCGAGAAATTCAGAGTTCTTACATACCCAGTGGCTTGTGGTGTGTTTTCACACTTTCGGTAGTGCCGAATGGGCCACAAGTTGCGAAGTTTGGGGGCATGCTGAGCCCCCAAGAAAAAATTGCATTGAAGGTTACTTGTTAAGAGCAAATCTAGGAGTTTGATCTACAGGATACCTAATTGAGAACATTTTTTTTCTGATTGATTTTAATCCCACAACATTCTACCGAGAATGTATGCGGGCCATTTGAAATGATCTCACAAGCAGCCTATTACCGACCCCTGCTGTGAGGCCAGTGGCTTACATTTGACTTCTTCAAGCGCCTCCTCCTTGGAGCGCGTGATCTCCTCCTCGCGCCATGACGACGGCCGCCGCGAGCCTTGGTGCTTCACCAGCAGATGGCTGCACTGAACCTGCTCAGGACCCGAGCTGGAAACAGGCTCAGCTGGCTTGTCGGGTGCCTCCCATTGGCTCTCCTTCGAGTAGACATTCAGGTAGTAGTGCTGGCCTGCGGAGGTGCAATGAAAGCGATTCAGTCAAGATGTGAGCATCCGGTATTTCAGCGCAAGCGTTTGTCGTCATTGATTCTGGTTAGCGCTACAATAATAAACGTTTACACGCTTGAACGTAACAAACTCTACCTGTGACTACCAATCATTTTTTAGGTTTTAAATGTCAATACACAATTAATTAACACGAAAGATATAGAATTCCATTGAAATTTGCATAGATGCCAATAGCTGCATGGATGCCAGTAACCAATATCTGTGGCAAGTATTTTATTGAGCATCAAAAAGAGATCCCGCGCATTGTAACTCAAAATTTATTTACGTTTACAAAATTAAACATTTCACCCTGTCTCACATTCTCGTAAAAGTATAAAATTGGTAACCTAACGCCTATATGCAGGTCAAGTGGATAATCTTATTAAGGAAAAAAACATGTTGTGAATATTGTCGGGTCTTTTCATCATGCCTTATGGCACAGGTAGTATTAAGCACCAAAATATTATATTTCTTATTTTGAAAGAATGTCCCATAGAGTTGCAGCAGTGGAGAGTCATTATAGGAAGCATAATCTAGCAAAAAGTTCAACCTTTCAATTTGCTGCTGTCGAAGTGCACTTTCAACACTAATTTATGCAAAGTATTAAAATATAAACAAATTGAATGGCGCTGCACAGGCGCACATACGCAACCCGCGTGCATTAGAATGGGTCAATCAGCAATAGACAGTTTGGGCGAAGACAGCTGCTGCACATAAAAACAGTTTTTAATAATCTGGAATACCATCCCACAATAGACTATCATCAATCTAGGAAAGCAAAATTGTGGTCGCCGTGGTTACAAGAGAATATTGTATTTTGCGGAAAAGATTGCCATTTGGCGGTAAATTTGAAGAACGATTGAGACTTGCTGCACTTATCATGCGCAGATGGTACTTGTCGAATGTACTATGCAGCGAATGATAAAACCACGTCTCCTTAACGCTCCTTGATCGTGTAAAATACACAGATTCAACGCTAGGTGAACATGTGATTGCTTAGCACAATGATACACCCATCCTACATTTTTTTGTCGAAAACATATTTTGGCGGTTGAGACAATAAGCGCAGCCCTAACGTTATCGATCCCACGCGGCAACTGACATTTGGGTCCCGAGGCAGATTCCACGGAGGTTAAGCAACCAACAAAGGAGTCTTCGATACATATGCCTAAACATTTAATATTTAGAAGATCTTTATATAAACACACACCGGTAGACCTGCTCAATCGCTTTTCCCACCCCGACGGCAATTCTTCCTCCGCCATGTTTGGTTGAAAACTAGCAGTGAAGCTGATACTAGCGCTGAGCTTAAATTAACGACGAACAACGGGCTACTAGTCCACGGTGGCGGCGACACGAACTAAGCGCTGTATTGTCGGCTGAGCCGAAGATTCGATTTACTTGTACTCAGCTGGTTTGCAAGCAACGGTTTGATTGGATAGAATCAGCCGCCATTCTAAACGATCGTCTTCGTAGCCAATGGCAATCAATGTTAGAGGCGATTAGAATGTCCGCATACATGGCAGCTCCAAGTGGCAACAATACCGACCTCAGTCTGTGCCATCGCAAAGTGTCAATCGTGTGTCAGCTGGCTGGTCGGGTTTAACGCACTTGCCGCATTTGAAAAAGTGTTTACTTTAGACATTTTACTTCCAGCACATCGTTCGCATTAGCATCAAAGGATAACCACACCAAATATAAATCCTGTAAGTAGATCTTGTGATTTTAAATTAATTTCCATTCCTAACCTACTTTCAAAAGGGGGGCGTTCACACATTGCTGGACAAATTAATTTGACAGTTCTTATCGTTATCTCGCCTCGAAAATATTTGTACCTTGATGTTGGTGTTTTTTTCTGAGTTTAAATGTGTAATCTCATTACAAAATGCCATTTTTTTTTACAAATTGACGTCTTAGTCACCATACAGTTTCTAGCGGGAACATTGTTTCCCCCTCATTGGCCAACTTGAATAAATTCGGAATAAATTCAAATAAAAATTACCCTCAAAATTGAAATAGTTCTTAACGAATAAATGCAGTTAGTTCGAATCTCTGCATAAATCACGTGCAAGAAAACGCGCCGTAGGGGATGCCAAGTTGCGACCCCCTGGACCACGGCCAGTGCCGACTGCCGAGACGTTTTGATCGCCCACAAGGCATGATCGATGGTGGCCGTCTGCCAAATCGGCGAGCTTCACTTCATTTGGACACGGAAACGGGTCGCGACTCGTGGATCACAATTGACAACACTGATTCCGCATGAAATTCATCCAGCACGCTGTTTTCACTGCCGATAATAATACACCAGCAAACGGCGATAACCCAGAAGGTTTTCGCGTCGCATGTGGCATGTGCGACTGCGATATTGCTGCTGGTCACCTATCAGTCCAGCCACAATGTTAGAGGGTCATGACTGTTTTGTGGTTGAGTCGCGAGGCTTATATCCGACGACAATCGATTTATCGAAGCGAAATGAAGAGCAAGGACAGTGTGATTGTCGGTAACAGGGCGATTGTCTAATTTGACAACCTTGACACAATATCGATTAGTAAAAACAAAACTAGGTAGCATGCTAAACCACAATAAGCGACGCAGAGGTAGAGACTAGAACACAATATAAGTTAGTGGCAACTCTATAAATCATTCTTGTCGGTTGTGTGTGTGTGCCATGCCATCCCATTCGTGAAGTCTCCGGAATCGATCGAAAGCGACACAGAAACGGAAAGAAATAAAGTTCCGGGCGTTACCCTTTCGCGGGCTTGCACTATGATTTAATCATGGTTTTATGGCATGTCATAAAAGAGACATCCAACTATTTTACTGTGAAACACATTATCTTTTCCGCGCAGTGGAAAAACGAAGTGGAACAAATGATTCTTTATTTTTGTCTTAATTACCATACTGCTTTTCAGTTCATTATCTTCGGGCACATTTCTCTGATTGTTCTGCGCAGCGACAATATTTTTTCACTAATTATGCTTGCTCAATCGTTTGAAAACTCGGTGATTCCGTCAAACTTATGCGGTTACCTACGCACCGAATTGCACAACTCACAAGCTAATGCTCACGACTCCAAAGGAAAGTCCCCCATATTCTCGTAACTCTTTCCAGTCTGTGATTATTATCACTTGTACACACAAGTCAATGTTCTTGCTCATGACGTCCTATTCCGTATCCCAACATTTAGCAAATCTCACAAATTAGTGGGCTCCTCTTCAAATAATTGCTCTCCTCAACTCGACACCGTCTCGAGTTCGTTGACCCTTGTTACGAAGCGAAGGTTTACATCCACGCGAATTGTCTCTAGTGTTGTCAAAAACCGTTAGGTTAGGTACCTGTACGTTGTGTCTGCACCTTCACACATGCCCGCTGATCTCATTGTTTTGCGTGCATTGCATATTCGTGGCGGGCAGTCATCGGGACCACGTTACGCAACTAGAAATGTACGCACCTTTCACCGCGGACTAAGCAGGTTGGGTTCGAGTTCGGAGTTCCACTTTCCTTGGTAGGCACCGATATCGATTTCATACCGAATCCTCTTCAAGCGCGAAGAAATTGCCGATGTTGTAATCGTCCGTGCCTTTTTTAACCGGGCTTTGTAAGGAATCGACTTTTTTTGTGGGAACCAATTTTGCTGTCCGTTTTGTCACGCCGTCTGCAGTCAAGATACGTTCAACGACGATCGGACGACGACATATGAACGAAAGTCGATATCGGTATGGGGTTTGCAGCCAAATATCGACATCGTCCAACTTTTCGATGGGAAACGTTGGCGTCGAGAAACATTTATTTTTGCTGAGCTCTCAGGCAAACGTGTGTAGCGCTTCCTTGCCAGAGATTCAGACGAACACACGGTGGCGGAAGTTGTTACAGTCTGTGGGACCATTATTGATTGGTTCCATCATCATCCATCAAAGATATTAGCGTACCTTGAGTACTGAAAGAAAGTTTGTGTACCTTTCTATATAGATAGAATAATTTTGCCAACAATGAAAACTGAGACAAATGAGCATGAAATAACCTGAATGTCCATGCGAGCGATTATTTTTGGAAAATCGGAAAACGCCGAACCGAAAATGACGCTCGTATGGTCCGGGATAACAAATTATATCCACTTCGTAGGTTTCAGACATATTTCCGAAGCTGCGTGTCAATCTGGTTTCTCGTCGTTATTCCAAAATTTCTTTGGTTTTTATTCCTAATCGAGTACCTCGTAAATACCTACCATTCGCGTAATTTCCATACTCGGAAAATATGTGATTTGACGTTTCTACATGGGAGACCAAAGTAGCATGTTGGAAAATTACGGCCGAGCACGGATCTCGCAGGAAAGAGCGCGGATATGATAAAAAGAGTCAGTAATTTCGGTGCTCTCGATTAGAAATGGAAAAAAAACGAACGGACGAAGGTGCTGCTCGTGAGAACGCAAGTCGGGACACTTTACGTTGGCGTTTGCCGGAAGTTAATCGTGGTCAGAGCCGCAGATACGTCCATCGACGCGTTGCGTTCGGGGGATGGCATGGTGGGTTGGGGTCGACGCGACGCTATATGACGTCCAATGATTGGACCACACGTCATGCTGATTCACGACTGCAGGGTTGACTTTGCGTCTTCTCGTCTCTGCGGGTATCGGTCAAGCAAGCCAACGTGTCAATCAGCTGACGTTGACGACCCGTTGGGAAATCTTCGACCTCATTGCCAGGTCGGCGATCAACTTTCATTTACACTTGATTTACCTACTTGCGACAAGCTGGGAATTATTTCACTTTTATTCAGAATGGATGCAGAAATAAGAACTACAATTTTGTGACCTAGATGGATTTTCATTTTTGTGCAAAACACTAGGATTTTTTTAAATTTCTCATCAAACATTTTTTAGACAAAAACAAATAACAATTGAATCTGAACCTGTCTTTCGTCAGATATAAAACTCCACATTAAAACATTCTTACGTCAGTCATGATAAATAATTAATAATATTTCAACTATAATTCAGCATAACCAGGATGGAGTTACAAAATGTACACAAAACTAACTTGTATCTGTAAAGTAAAAAAACATTTTGTGATGTTGAACGGCAACTAGCCCTAATGCCACAACTGTCTTAATTGGCGTAAGTCAATTTAGACATCACATAAGATTAGCGAAATGGTAATAAACAGTCCAGTAATATTGATATTCAAGAATGACTCTTTCAGTTTTAAGAAGAACATAAAGAAACATGGTTAAGCGGTGATTTCCAGAGCCATGTTTATTTATTGGTTAACGGTTTTCTTCGGTTGCTCTGAGAAGAAACTTCTTACCTACAGAGCACAACCGAAGAAAACCGTGAACCAATAAAAAGAAATATGTTAATTAACTGACAAACCGAAACATCGGCAAGTCTCAATTAAAATGCAGAAAGTTGGCATCGATATCGGACTTGCTCGTGGGCGCCGATTGTTATTCATCCGCTGCGGCGAGCGAACGCCATCAGATATTCATGGGGCAGCAGAACTTTATGAGCGTCAAATGGCCACTGACTCCCGCGACGCCACAGCCGTCGTGCACAATCGGGTTCGAAATCAATTGTTCAATTCGAAGCGGAATTTATTTATTTCTACCTTTTATACAACAGCAAATTATAGTTGCTTTGGTAGACAACAGGAGGTTTTATTTTTACCAAATCAAATCAAAATGACCCACTTGCTTGGGTCCAAGACAAGAATATTTCACATTTAGTGTACAGTTGAAAGTAGTTGAAGAGTATTATATTGTGGATTTTGGCAATGGCACTGGAAAATGACTGGCAGAAAGGATGTTATAAGAGTCACCGGCGTGCATGTTTTTGTAATTTTATTGGGTATATCTCAAAAAATTGTGCGTTCGATTTCAACGAAACTTTAACAAAAACTGTGTCATGATGCGATACAAGGACATTAAAAGGTTGATCTGAATCTAACGTCAGTTTCCGGACTCGGGAAATATAAAGAATACGGGACTAAGTTTTGGCCATAACATCGGTAATAAAACCGAATGTGCGTTGCGATTTCGTTGAAAGTCTCACATGTGTGTCGCGATGCGATGTAAATATGTATGATACAAGTTTTATCGACATAACCCTTAGTTTCGGCAATAACGGTCAAAGCCGCGGCTACCGCGGGTGACTCGACTTATCTGCTTCAGAATTACACGAGCGTTGGAATTCACTCACCGGCCGCGGCGGCGGCTATGATGCGGCGCGTGGGTCATTTGTTTAACTTAAAAAATGCTTCCCATCCCACTCGTTGTGACGTCAACACCGCTTTATCGCCATCGTTGGTTCTTTGTCTACCTTGGCTGAATTAGCTGCATGCAATATGTACAGGTAGATACGAGAATGTTTTCGTTTTCAATACGAATTTCGATGAGTGAAAGCGAAAATTATCTTTATTTATTGGTATCGGTATAGACTCCCAAAAAATCTGGCCCACAATCACACTTACGAGAGGCTTTTTGACTGTATATGCTTGATAATTTACTTTGTTTCACCTGTAGTATGGAAATAGATTAAATATGTTAGGCCATAAGTCTGAAGTGCGATGTATAGGAGCAAACCCGGAATTGCCCCCTAGAGACATATGTGAATACCACAGTGAACAAACAAAGATGGAGTTACCGCGACGGCAGGGATCGGACGTCCAACCTTCCGAGTTCAATGACTCCCCCCAGTTACTCACTGATCCTAACTTTGGATGTAGGTATCTATACAAGTTTGTGGTCCTATTAAAAAGAGTTCATAAGAAGTGTCTCATAGCAATTTAATACCGAGACGTTGTGGAGAAATCAATATAACTGATGAGCAATGGGATTGCCGTGGTGTCCAGGATTTAGCCCCGATCCACTCAAGTCTAAGGTATTTAGAGCGAGGATGAGGGTACAGTCTATGTTACCTTACTTTGGCAGCCGTCCTAACCTAGTAATTTCAATATTTACTCAATTTTTTTTTTTTTTTACGTAAAATATACGAATTATACTTGTTTGTAAAAGAACCAACTAAATGTATATTCATAATTCATCGTTTGGTGCAGTCTTCAAAGTTAAAAGTTTGAGGAAGAAATCCTAGGAACCTAAGGTAACGTGGGAAAGTAACAAAAATACAGTGTAGCACTGTCAGTTTCTCTACAAAACCAGACCCAAAACTTTGCTTCGAAATGAAAACTTTATAATGTCGCTACTTGACAAGACTCTAGAATAACTCGCAGCTTACGCGCTTAAAGTTGAAGTACAATTGCAATTTCCAGACGTTCATTCACTTGCAACTAGTATAAGTGCATCACGATTGCGTTGCATCCACTTCACAGGCAAGCAATTACGCTCAAAGCGAGCGAGCACTCGAGACGAGTCTGTAATCGCGCACAGCGGAAGGAAGGAGAAACGCTCAATTCGAGATCAACCTGGGAGGATGCGAGTCCTGTATTCCTGGCCAAAGATAACAAGCAGTGCTTTGAGCTTCAGAGCCTGCACACGAGCTCATAAAAACAAATTAATGCTCGATTTTGATCTCGATTACTCGATTAATCTCGTGGACTAAGGAAGAAGCCTCTCAATTCTAGATCAAGCCCGCTAGGGGAGTAGGTCCTATTCTTGGCCAGAGATAACAAGTCGTACATTGAGCCAGAGCCTGAAGGAGCACTTAAAAAACAAGTTATTGCTCGATTCGTGTCTCATGAGAAGTAACGCATGCCATGCATTTATGACCACGTGCTTTCTGGCGTGAGGTGAATTTTTAACTCGGGATAGTGGAATTGATGTCTGCGTTTGTTTATGTAGTTGGAAGAGCGGTAGACATCGCCAGCTAGAGTTTTAGCTAGCTTATCCTTTGTTTATTATATGGTTGCCAGAGGTTCCGATTCCATTTTCTTTGATACCATGCAGGATCAAAACAATGTGCCATTTCAGCTCGACCATTTCCGTTAAAGTCATGAAGAATATGATATAAAAATATAACGAGGCGACAAAAATATAAGCGCAAGGGGACGGCAAGGTTATACTTGCTTCCAGAAAGTGGAAGATAAGGTTAGAAAACTAAGTTTTCTCCATTTCGACTCCTTGTGAAAAGAACAAACGATGTATAATATACCCATTTATCTTCCCTTTTGCGGCCAGTTTCTGATTCGGTATGTGTTGATATAAGCTCCCATGCAGACAAATGGTACCATTTTCTAGCTTTTGGGGCCTGATTGCACACACATATACGCCCATCATAACGCCACGTGACAGCAATAAACTGCCACTTACAAGTTACAAGTTACATTGTTGTAGGTTTGGCCGGCGCGCTAAAAAGGAAAGTGACATTTAAATGTTAGCTAACGTGCATAAACTTTATTTTCTAAACACATTTATTCGTCATTAAAATTCATGGCCAGCGTTTTTTTAAGCGAATTAATATTCCTAGCATTTGATCATCGATGACTCCGACCACGCTCTCCGAAGCTTTTAGCAGGCCGATGGAGACAAAGCACGAGGTAGTGCGACGAAGACTGAGGAGGCATGAGTCAGAACGTAGGTGGAACTCGGCTTGTGAGTGGAAAAAGAAGGCCAACTGGTTTCTCGGCCGATAGGCTTCGGGCTTCGAAAGGACATTGTCTCTTTCAGACTTTGCGGTGAAACTGCCTTCTGCAATTGATTCCAATCCCATCGCTATGCATCCATTTGGCCAATTCGTCACATTTAAATTCAATATCGATTCGATAGTCAGCGAATAAGGAAGTCAAGAACTTAGCGATTGTTGCTTAAGTGAACCCGCTAAACATAGCGGGTCTTGCTCCGTGAGCACTGTCCAAAGTTTTGTATTTGTTTAACGATCTTCTTAACCCGATGATGAGTTAGCTCAGCACCATCGAAGTTTTATGAACAATGACCAGTCACGAAGCAGTATACATCATGTGCTTGAAGAATAGTATTTCTCTATTCTGCATTTTATAAAGCTGTATACCTGTATACATTGACTGAGGCCGTGTCCGAAATAACTATTCTAAGTGTACTTGTGTATTACTGAAACACTGTTAAGTTATATCTAAAAACGTTGGGGTCATGGGTGATCCGTTACGACCCAGACTGGACTTCCAAGCAATAAGTTTGTCATCGGACAAGTGCTCCGTCCTGAGGACCGCAGGAGTCGATTAGCACCTCGATTACCCTAACTCCAACGAAATGACCCAAGTTCAAAGTGAGAATTGCTGCGTAATTTTGTCGTGGAATTTCACCTTTTTCATATTTTCATAGACACACACTACATACACATCTAGAATAGTAATTTCGGACACAGCCCAATTCCCTAAGGAGGATTTTGCGACTTATGATGGCGCAGACATATATCAGAATAGT
>QKMV01000633.1:0-20659 GCA_003287335.1 Lednia tumana
ATATTTATTAAAAGAGTGGATCCAAAAAAATACTTCTTCAGTAGCCTCGGCTCCAACACAGTTGGGGAAGCTGCGTCGGAGCAGCGTAATGCACAAATTAACAACCGCTTAGACAAATAAGTTGATATTTGACAAAAACATGCATCAAACTATGTGGAAGCGGATGAAATCTTTAGTTAGGTTAAGTTAAAGTTAACATTGTAGTAATTTTACATATTCTACATGTTGCTATTTTCTATTTATGTCAAAACTTACGAGATAAACTCATGTTACTCACGGTTTAATTAACTTTGCAGCACCATCACGGATACAAAGCCTTTCGGATAACACGTTTACGTGCAGATTAATATTCCCACCACATACTGAAGACGAAAGATATGCCGGCATAACAATTTAATAAGTATAACCCAGTTAAAGTTACACCCGGAATATTGTGTTCGTCGTTACGGAAAAGGAGAAACGAAACAGCGCGCTGTACGTGAAGTGGCGTTCCACTTGTTTTTCTCGGTACATGTAGCCAATATAAATACGTGTTATTGTGTAGGTACGCTACCGACCATTGTGGCAGTGTTACATTTGGATTATTTATGGACTGAACCAAGGTTAATCTGTAAGATTAAAGCAGTTAGGATTTTGTTTTTGTTCAAACACACCATTGGAAAATGGCATGGAAGCTGGCAGGGATAATGCGATTGCATTGTATGAAGCACCTCTGGGAAGTAGATGTTCAATCTAATTGTATGATTTGTGTTATTCGTATATTGTTTCAGCCGACTAGTCGAGAAACAAATTGTCCAGGCAGCTTTGTCGTGAGTTGAGTTGATTGGTAAACGTTCAGTACAATATCTCGGTTATTTTTTGTGTCACAATTTGAAAGTTGGTTCATCCAATGCACACCAGGAGTGCATCAGTAACACAAAAAAGTTTCTCGAAAGTCGTGCATTTTCCGGTTGTTTGCCAGCGTCAACGTAGAGTTTGTTGGGAACACAGAATTCATGCAAGTTTATCACCCTAGTGTGCTCATTTTCTTTTTGTATTGTTGTGAAGTATGGGATGCCCAAAATATAAGTATATGCGGTTTTAAAATGGGAAAACATGCATTTTCCGGTTGTTTGCCAGCGTCAACGTAGAGTTTGTTGGGAACACAGAATTCATGCAAGTTTATCACCCTAGTGTGCTCATTTTCTTTTTGTATTGTTGTGAAGTATGGGATGCCCAAAATATAAGTATATGCGGTTTTAAAATGGGAAAACATGGAAATGTTCAGTTTATTGTTCGAAATAAACGAACAATAGTAATATTTGCATATAGCTCATGTTTATATATTATTTATTCTCGCTGTGTTTATTTGAAGAAATACTCGAATAGAACTCTTTTAATTAATATGCTTTGTACCGTTATAGGCATATGTTACCGAACAACTTATCGACTCCAAGAGTTAAAAATCAGTGTACAAGTAAACAAAAAATAGTAGAAAAGTAAATATTCTCCATTCACTTCGTAGTTGAGTGCAAGATAAGAATAATATCATCGATTAGATTATCTGTAAGGGCTCGGTACACCAATTCCCATTGCTAAAAATAGCGTGCTCACATTTTTAGCAGGCTGTAAAGCAACCAAGCTTCATTTCCATTTTTGACATTTCTGTACAACATATTCAAATGAGATTCATTTCGCTTCTATTGTTCCACATCAATTACTTTTCGGGATACGATGATGCGCAAGGGAATTGTTGAAAAATATTTAAAAATCAAATTTGTAACAAAATTTAAACCTGATATAGCTTTTAGCATTGCATTCATCAAAACACCAATAATATTTGTATCAAACAATAGCTGTCTCGTAATATACAACTTTTTGCTTTTCCAATTTCGAGATCTAATGCAATTAAGGGGTGTGCCTTGTGAGGAGTGGGTTAGTGAAGCATTATTTTGTGCAACGTTTGCACCAACAGCTGTGGAATTTATGTTCAACCCTCTGAATGTAGTCGGTCAACCTCAACCTCGGTTCTTCTTGCTGCATTGGCGATTCACACTCAAATCGAAGTGTAAGCTATCTTAAATCGCTCCAACGTGAAAAGATTCGTTGGAGGTACGATTGGTATTGCGTTAAAAAATTGGCTTCGATTTGGAGAAAAATTTCTTGTTTTTCGTAAACCCTAGAGCGAAAGCGATGAGTGTGTCTTTACTCTTTACCATCAACCGCCAACAGTGAAATTTTCCTCAACGTAGTATCTCTTGTATTTTGTTAGTGTTACTCTGAAAAGTCGTACGGTATCGATAAGTGAGATGGGTCTGACCGTCTTTTCAAAAAGAATAACAGTTTGATAGAGTAAGACGTCAGATCTTTCGAGAACTACAACCTGTCCCCCAGGTCGAGGTCTCGAACAGACTCTATCGCCTTGACAGCAACCTGGCAACAGCAAAGAGTTTTCTTCGTATCGAACTAAATAATTTGTCAGGGCTCCCAATTTGGAAGCAACCCATCCATTTTTGGCCGAGGCAGCCTATAAAAACAAGGCTTCATCCAAACAAGGTACGGCCTGGCCCACGTTAGCTTAATAAATCAAATTGACGGAAAAGAAATGTCAGCGAGTCAAACCTAATGGAATCCACTCTTATGATTAAATGCAATAGGTTGGAATAACACGGTAAAAATTGGTAGAAATTGGTAGAAATTTGTAGAAATTGGTAGAAATTGGTAGCAGAGTAGACATTGAGGACAATGGAAACGGAACTGACGCAAAAATCCCATCTTTTTGCTTGGCCGCACGCTTTCAGTGCGATTTTGAAAAGTGCTTTTCTTCTTCGAATGGATTTCGAATGTTGTTTAGGCTTGGACGAAAATTGTCGAAATGAAAGAAAGATACATCTTAGATAATCGGTTCTGTGACTGTGAACATCTTCATGCTTCAAGCAACAATCCTTAATTTATAAGAACCTAAATCTGTAGCGCAAGAAGATTGAAGATCCGTTCAATATACGGTGGTTCACTTTATATTGGCTGAGAAGCAATTGTGGATTTGCGACAAAGTTAAGCAAACTTCGATAATTATTCGTTACAGAACTAAGTTGATTAACAAGACATCTTACAAGTTCAATGTCATCCACGGACAAAAAGAGAAAGTTTGACATTTTACGTCGTGTTTCATTTCCCTCGTCTCCTCTCTATTCACATAGCGGCAAAAGTATGCAAATTGTACAGATCGTCTTCTCAAACGGTGAACTGTAGATACTCCCTTACTCTTACAGTATCCACCACTACCTACCAGAACCAATAACTTAATATTTCCACTATTCATTTTGTCAAAGCATTCTACTTCTTTGAACAGAGAAGTTTACGAAAACGCTGGGAAAAATTGAGTGGATTTCTTAGCATTCAAATCCAGTTTTAAAATCTTTTTTTTAAAACTCGTGCGAATTATAGGAGATAGACATGATTTTAACGAATTTTATGTCATTTCAGAGCGTTTATACATATTAATTTCACTTCAAAAATATCTATCTGCTCGTGGACTCGAACTCTGGGTCTACGGATTTCACGTCCCTGCCCTAACATCTGAGCTAGACAGATGTGACATCTCTAATTGAAATTAAAATAATGGCAGTGGTACGTAGATATCACAAAGAGAGTTGAACCAAGAGGCTTGATTAATTGCTTATAAAAGTTATGGATTCGTTCTCATTTCACGGAGTGATTTGAAAATATTCTAGAAGAGCTGCTTAATATCATTCAAGTAACATAACGGGTAATTCTAGTAGAGTGCTCTTATCAAGACAAGAAACTCAAAGTTTTTAGGCAAGTATTTGTGAGACTGTATCCCGTGAGGAAGGTCCGACAGTTTAACCGAGACGTCGGTACATTTTAAACATGACGCCGTTTTTTTCAAAAAGCTCATTTCCCATAACAATTGCTGTGAAAATCCATAAAACCATGTATTTAAAAAATGTAACAAAATCTGAACTAAACAGAACCATGTTCTCCAAACCTCTATTCTACGTATATTCTACAATCTACATTTTACAAAACCATACGTTAGCGTTTGAAAACTCGATCATCAAATCAATTTCAATTAGCTGGGTTATGTGAGCGCTGATCTAAACTAACTGTTCAGATGAGATTTCAAATGTGTTTTCCACCCGTATCGAACATTGAAGAGGCTATCATCTTTAAACACTCTTATCGCAGATGGTGAGAGAACAGTCGTATTTTGCGAAGATAATGGTCTAAAATGCTATTACCTTTAACATCATAGCATCGTGAAATCGGGCATTAAATCGGCTGGAGTCTTGAACGTGATTCGTTACAGGAAACTCTCGTATAAATAATAATGCTTCATAAAACTTATCAAAGCGATAAAGGAGCCGTAAAGCATATATCGATTGATATTTGTGCGATATTTCTCCAGATTGATAACGTAGATGTTCATGATAGCGGACTAATATGTAAAAGAAATATAGTGTCACTGTCAAATGACCCAGTAACAACTAACCCCTCTCTAGAAAATTCTTCGTTCAATAGTTACCGAAAAGCTTAAAAGCGTTCTAAAATAAGTCAGCCGTTTAGCATATAATAATCACACATCTGTGAGATTCATCGTCATAAATTTCAGTTTCATAGGCTTTTTTCCCGGACGTCCGCAAAATTATACATGGACTGCTTTAAGATGTTGAGTCTGCCAAAATGTAAGAAAGTGTTATTTCTCTTTATTATTTTCACACGATCCACGCGAATGGTTATTTGCTCAGAAAGTGTTAGAAAAATAGACAAGTCACGATCCCGGCTTGCTAATAAGATTACTAAATTTTAAGCATAAATGCCAACGTGGAACTTGTGTTGGCAGCTGCATGTCTTTTCGAGATTTGTCCAGGAAATAATTGGAGAGGAGCGAAAAAATTGCCACAACATATTGTACTTTAAATCTAACCGATTCCTGTTAATATTTTAAATTGTATGGATCAGTGGATCATGGATTGAAATGAAAGTTCAAAATCAAGAGAAGTGATATATAGTGGGATATTGGAGTATTTGCAACATCCTAGGCCAGTGCTAAAACAGCTGTATTTTCAAGTGTGCAATTAATTCAAACCGGCGCAGTAAACCTTTCTTGGAAATTAATTTGGGGAAACGAATCATCCCTGATGTTGACTGCTGCTTAAATAATTTGACGTTCCTACCAGCTACTATATACTAGTTCAAATACCTTTGAGAAGATTTGCATTTTATACTGAAGATGTAGAATGCTGAGATGCGCCCAGTTAATTTTGTAGTCCATGCAAATAACATGCGTCGGTAAATTCCTGCCAGAAGCAAAGTTGTGACGTGTCATGGATCACTGCTTATCTTGCTAATTAGACATGGCTAATGCGATTAGAATGGACCATGGAGTAGATGTTAGCAGTCTATGGTGGGTACTAGATCAGGGGATGTTTATTTAATGAGGTCACTTCGAGGTGAGTTAGGAAATCGTGCATTTTCGCTTCCAGAACCCGCTAACTTTTAGCGGGAAACTTTCGAGTTTGCGGTTAACTTCACTTGTGTTTCGGTACAAAATACAAAACGCATTAATATATTATCTGTAACACACCCAGAGGGGTAAACTAAGAATTTAAAATACGTCGAATTTCACTGAACTGGATTGCGAGCTCCATTAAAAACTTTGCGAATATTCTGTAGCTTATCAAACGCGCTCGGATTGATTGGAAGTTTTCAGACGATGTCAATAAAATTGCATGCTGAGGGAAATCAATTCTATTTCGATCCAAATCCCAGTCGGCTTTGCTTTATGGTTGTACTACTTCCGTTCGAAATTGGAATCGGAAAACGCAATTGCAATTGTGATATATTATTCATTGCAATAAAAATTATAATCATAATTCGTAATTTCATCGTAGCAACGACAAAAAATGTATAGAAAAAAAAAGTCATACCGCAGGGGGGTGGGGGGTCGTACGGCCGTTTGCGCTGAAGTTATTTTCTTGTAATTTTTTTTTACACTTAACTTTTTTGTACATTAAACTTACATTATCCCCTACTAAATTCCCGGGGTAACTATGTTTCGCTTTTAAAAACGTAAGAAGACTATGATCTTTAAAAAAACTGTTAATAACTGGGTTAAACTGCTGAAAACTTAACTGACCCTAAACTGCCAACGTTTCGCTAACTATTTTGAAAGCTTCATCGGGGCTAGTCTGGCTCTCGAAGTTTAGTCTAGTTCTAGTCTAGTTCTAGTCTGGCTCTAGTCTGGTTCTCGAAGTTCATCATGATGACGCTGAAAGTTATGTCCATGGTGACGTCTTGGGCTTGGAGCGATCCGGAGCGGTCGACTTCGAGCCGTGCGATACCTTCGATGTACACGTCGATAAGGGTCACGTTGAAGCGACCGGAAGAACGGCTGATCCATGTGGACATTGTGTAGATTGTGTAGAAGAAGCACATGATGAAGCTTTCAGAATAGTTAGCGAAACGTTGGCAGTAGGGTCAGTTAAGTTTTCAGCAGTTTAACCCAGTTATTAACAGTTTTTTTTTTAACTATAGTGCTGAAATTAGTCAGGAGACATGAGTCTCAAAAATGTAAAGATGTGATCTACTCACGATTTCCGTTTATATGAATGTCGTTGAGATGTGACTTTTCAACTCGATGCTTTCGAATCCTTCCCCGTTCTTGACAACGTCCTTCGCTGGTGGCGACGTCCTCCCATCCCCAGCCATCAGATGCAGATGGACCGACTCGTTCTCTGTTGTGAACGTGGCCGACGGCACCAGCACCGTCTCGATGTCGACGCTATCATCCTTCTTCGGCTTCGCCCCCACTTCCGACGTCGTTTTCTCCTCCTGGATGGTCGTCGGAGACGTGTCGCCCGCCATCTTGATTCTGACCGACCCTACGCGGTTCACCGCTGACGTCAACAGAGTATCTTGAATCGTCTCATTGTTGCCGTTGCAAGTTCGCTCTGACCGCCAGCCCCCCGATCGTCCTGGATTGCCCGGCTGGCTTCTACCAGCGCTGTCAAAAAACGGCAACACTTGCTTGAACTCCTTCCGGAAGTTTTCGTTCAGCCAAGCGTAGAGGAATGGGTTGTAGCAAGTCGAGCTCATTGCCAAAGCGTGCACCATGAAGAAGCACAGGTAGTAATACTTCATGGTTGACGTTGGTATGTAGATGTCGTTCAAGAAGTTAATTACGTTCAGAGGTAGCCAAGAGACGGCGAAAATGGTGACCATTGCGATCAGCATCCGGTTCGTACGCCGCTTCCTCTCACGATCCGATTCTTCTTTCCTCGTGTTCTTGGCACCCGGTTTGGAGCGGGCCCGATCCTTCAGCTTCAGCGACACTTTGATGTAGCAGAACGCGATGATGAACAACGGGATCACAAACTGCGTGATACCCGTGAGGCCGCCGAAGATTTGACGAAGCCACTCAGACGGCCAAGCCTCTTCACAGTAGTATTTATTATCATTCAAATTATGACTCATATATATCCCATACGGCAACGTGACCAGCAATGAAAATATCCAAATACCAGTAATAATTCCGAAACATGTGGACAGCTTCATTCGTGGGTGAAACGGATAGATGATTACGCAATATCTATCAATAGCAATCGACATGAGCGTGAGGGTTGATATGTAGACGCTTGTGCCTTGAGCATATGCAACCAGATGGCACAGCACGCTTCCGAAGACCCACTGCGCGAGGAACGAATAGAGAGGGGTGAATGGGACTGACAGGGTGCAGAGAAGGATGTCGGATAGTGCCAGGTTGGTGATGAAGAAGTTGGTGACAGTTTGCATCGCACGGTTGCGGTAGACGACGTAGCAGACGAGGACGTTGCCGAAGACACCGAGGACGAAGATGGTGGAGTAAAGGAGGCAGAAGAGCGCCTGGATGGCGTCGTTCTGGATGATTTCGTAGCGGTCGTAGATTGCCGAACTGTTGGTAGAGTCGTTGCAGGTCGAAGTGTTGCCGTCGAAGGTGCAGTTGACGTCGTCGGGGATTGAGTTTGGGGATACGAGCTCCCAGAACGGGAACGATGTGTGATTTTGGTTCATTTTTCAACGGTGTGTGTGGAATGTGATATTTTATTGTTGTTTATTGAAGTACGTTCGACGAGGTACTGCGAGTTTATCTAGATTAAAATGAAATCGCATTGTCATTTTGATGTATTACACACGACTAATCATGTACGGATTATTCGCGAATGGGCAGTCACAATATTTTGCGCGATTCAAAATGTGGGGTTAGAGTTAACAATAGTTTTGCAAGTAAACATATAATTCATTAATCACTTTAGATGAGTGATGGTAATCGAACAACTCACAATCGGTCAGTCAAATCGTTTTTAAATCTACACCGCAATCAATCAATCTTTTTACTGTGAACCGCGCCATCGAAGGAGCATCCTTTTCATCTCGTAGCAAGATTCACACGAGTTTTTGCTCTCCAACCTAAACTTGGTATAATCCGATAGGAAATTGCCAGTTAAGCTAATCGTGAGTCCACATTTTAAATTCCACTTATTACGCGAATACGTCAGCAATTAACACGTTGCCCGTCGATGTGTGCAGGAACCTATTTACTCGGCAATTAGTTGAGTAGCCGCGCTCGGCGAATTGGGAGCGAACACATAACTTGCCGGCAGTCCATAACCAACAAATACATTCATTTAACGAGTATTGATTAGATAATGTCACCTTGAATATGTTAACCATGTAATTCAAATTAATTCGTTGGAAAAGCTCGTAGTGTTTTTGTCAGTGTGAATATACACGCGAACAGCTCAAACCTTACTAAAGTTGGACACTTGTTGCTTTTGGCAATGCGTCTATGAATTGTACAGTCTAGGATAGTAGAGCTAAACTCACTAGAACAAAGATGTTGGTTGTCTCTGTCTACGAAACAGTTTTCCGCTCGTTCAACGTCCGTTACAAAACAGGGTCACTTGCGACTTTTCATATTCAGCGGAAATCCAATCTAAGACAGGTTCTTCACGCAAAAAACTCAAGTTTGTCAACTAATTGCATGGACTTTTTTTAACTCGTTTTCTTTTGTTTGTTTGAAGATGCTTGCACGGTTATTTTCATCAGAACTTTCCGCCTCTCGTGGAATATGTCCGTGAAATGTCGGTCGTTTCGACCGCTTTCACGGGATTCCCATTCGGGTCGTCAGGAAGAAGCAATTGTTTTACCGAACGGTGGATATTGCACTACGAGTAAAGCTCATTATGAAGCAATTCTACTTCGCTTTCCAATGTTTGACTAATGATTTTCAGTCAAATAGTGTTTCGGCCTACGAAAAGATGGTTTTAAAACCTAACGGCTTCGTTCTTTTAAAAAGGTTTAGCTATTTGAGAAAGCTCACTGACTTTAGGTTTGCTGGATATTTTTGCATGGTTAATTAGTCGATACTCCAGGGGGTATTTTAGAAAATATCCTTGGTAAAATACATCAAATTTCGTATCAATTTCGTCTAGTTTATTGAACACACATTGTCGAACTCGAGGTCGTATTAGGCCGGAAAAATATCGAAACCCCTCGCTTCAGAGCTTTCATAACAAATAATAGACTCCAATCATTTTCCCCGATTACACGGTTTTCAATCGTACCATTTTCCGGTTCGCTTGTCACCAGAACTGCTCCAACTTGTCACGACAAGACCACAGGGGCTTACTTTTTCTTCGTTGTTGACAGTTTTATAGTCAATTATATAAAAACAAACCCGTTAACTTGCCTCTCAGATACAACGAATGAGATCTTTTTTTTAATCTCGTTAAAAGTTATTCGTTTATTTAGCGTCGGTGTTGATAAAATAATAAATAAAGTGGTGTTGTTTCTCGCCGATAAAAATGCCCATCGTGTTTCTCCTCGAAAAGTTCTTTCGTGTACCCACGAGCGTCGGGTGTGAGGCGTCGACTTGAAGGCGTCGTGCTGTGAACGGCGTCGAGGGCGTCTGTGCGAGATGGAGGTGGAGGAGAGACTGATCATCGGCAGACGCCAACGGAGCCAGATTCGCGAGGGCCGGCGATATGCGCGACGCCGAACTCGGTCATCACAAGGCTCGCGCATAGATTAACATTATCACCCATTTAGGCGTCGGTCGCGGCGTGGAGACGCTTGCAAGATTACATGCTGATATTGCTGGCAATATGTTTCCACAGTCGCCAGAGAAGGATCTCAATTGGTGGTACGGGATTCTAGCGTGGCGTGATTTGTTCAGTACTGAGTGCGGTAATTTAGCTTGTTGAATTTTTATGCGTTGTATTTTTTTTGTAATTTCATATGACAATTAAATAAACAAATAAACGTTCTTAGCTAACCTATGTTTGTGAATTGAAGAGGAATCATAAAAATATCCATAAACATGTTTTGCAAAAGCGAATAAATAAACAGCTGCTTGGTATGCTTTTCCCAAAAGTTATTGATTTAGATGTATTTCAACAAAGTTGCTCACGTTTGTTTGGATTACAAGCGTGGCAACTCTAGTTAACCCATTCGACAGTCAGGCATATTCATAAAAATATACACACTAAACCAAGTGTACAATCATCCAACAAAGCACTTCTCCTAAGCCTCATAAAATTGTAGAAAATGCAGAGCAAAATGAGTCTATAATAAAACCCTTGAGATGCTAGGCGTCGTTGCGCGTTGCAACTCACTTTATCTCCACCATCAGCGTCTCGTCATCAACTTCACATCACCATTTTCCCCGACCCTTTGGTGCAAGCAACAAAGTTACCCTCCCCGAATACCCCGTTACTTTTCGGTTTCGCACTCAGCTGGAATCGGAATTCTCACAATGGTTATCGCAGATTCTGTTCAAGTCTTTTCGCACACCAAATTTCCAATACACATAAACTGCATTCCAAACATTTAATCCCAGCTCTCTCTTCTTATTTTAAAAAAGTGTAATGTGTTTATTTTAGAGCCTTGCGTAGACATACATCTCAGCTTGAATGATCAAAAAGTTGAGAGTTTTTATTTATTTATAGCGCTGTCAATGATCTACCATTCGTCGGCGGCAAATCGGGATGATGTGGTGTGGAGTTTGACACAGACAATGACGTCATTAGTGTCTGTGAGCATATGGAACCAATCTTCCAACATAATTCAAGACATAAGATGATGAACTATGATCAATTCTAACAATTCCTTTGTGCCGCAAGAACCAGATTGAAAGCAGGCTGGGGAATTGTTTGTATGAAGAGCACGGATTTATTTTCATTATTTTTATTAGCTTTCAATATGTGAAGACTCAAAGAAATTCTTGACGGACGAAATAATGAATCAATTTTTAACGATCGCGTGTGAAAACCTGGCAGTAAATCTCTTTTTCTTTTGGAGGAGCCGATATCAAAAATCTAAATTTTTATTTTCTCCTCTGCTTTTCGGGATGACTACAAGCGGGCTAGAGTGGTTAATTCAAAGTTTGCGTGAGAGAATGGGGATGGTGAAGAAAGAATGGTAGTGAAGCGATAGCCACAAGTCCGTTTTGTGGAAGAGTTATTCCATTATTTCTCGGGAATTTTTGTGAGTGAGTAAGAAAAATGACAATCAGGAAAGTCAGTCACTAAAATCTAACCCGAAACCACCCAATTACAAGGCCTGTACGCTTTAGCCGCAAATTCCGATCTCGGTTTTCTTGCAAAATGTTTCTGATTTAGAGTGGAGCCAGTGCTAGACGCACTTTTCAGCCTGGGATTGTAATTTCAAGAAACAACCTAGCTAAAAAATAAACATTCTTAAGCCTCAATCAACTCCACACATAACAATATTTTTTTAAATTCCAAAAATCAGTTCAGATTTGGATTTAATTTAGTTTGAACAAAATCTTTTCAGCATGGAGTCTCATAGAGGCGCCTGAAATGTTCAATTTAAACATTAAAATCCTTTCTATCTTGGTTACCATGGTGAGCCATATATTTGCAAAATGTAGAAGTTTTTAGCATAAAATTACCCTTAACACGAAACTATTTCGAGTCATATCACATTAAATCCATTTTATGATGGGCAATTTCAGACGGAACACTCCAACAATTTCATTGCTCACGATAGAAGCTTATGGGAATAAAATGACACTATTTTCTTGAATATCTTCAAAATGGCACGGAAAGGTATACTGATAATTTTTGCACAGGTGGATGAGATCCGATTCGAACAACTATTGGTTGTAACAGCGAATTTTTCCTAACCCTGGAAAAACTTAAATTGATCTAGCTCATTAAGAACCTTTTTTTTTTGGAGCTTATTAGATTATGTTGACTCTTATTCTACTTGCATATTCCCAGCTAGATGTCACGTACATCAAAAGAAACAAAAGCTCATATCGTTAATTTTTCTGTAGACAGGTAAATATACAAGTTTTAAAAACGCTGGGTGGTACGTTACGCTCTGTTATATCGCTCAAACTTTCCCATCACAACGTAAACTACGCTGTTCAATTCTTCAGAGGGCTAACAAAATGTTGGTTTCATACAAATATTAATCTGCGTTTTACCCCTGAAGCCTTATCCCACAAAAGTTACGAAATTTCGGGAATGTTCCAACGATTTTAATTAGCATTCCTCAGTTAATGAATCAGTTTTTGTGAAAACGTGCTAAGTTTAGGAAAGAGACACGACTAAATAAATGAAGTTCTTCTCGCTTTACACCTTATTTTTCTATTGGTCCAGACTGCAGGGTCGAAACAAATTGATATTATCACTCAACAAAGCGCATTCACCAGCGCGGATATAATTTTACCATCAATATGCATAGCCAATTTAACTACACACCAACGAAAGGTGTTGTTTTAGGGTGCTAACAACAGCTGTTTAGTTTAAAATTTCGTTTTATTGTTCCGAAAACTAATTGTCATCAAATTCCCATTTACAACGACCATTATACGTTCATACAAACTGTGTGCTGGCCATTCAAAGGCGACACAAAAAGAAATTCCCAGTCCAATAATACAAACTCGCTAAAAAGGATTAGTACTAGAACGTGCAATTTTCCGTTGATTCAGCTCATATTGCCAAACTCAAAAGGATGTAAAGCTGAGTTCGGAAAAGTTTAGGCTCATTAATAAATCACACACAAGCAAGACAAACAGTGGCGAAGCGGAGACCTAGGCTGCCCTCGCAAGGCTTTTTCACGCCCAAATAATGCAACTGGCGTCCTGTGAGAATGGTGGCGTGTGACAAATTGTAGTATTTTTCGAAATTAAACCCTCCATACGAGACGGCAACGAATCAAGCTTATCCCAAACTATCTTCACTTTCTTTGCTTTTTATTTGTAGCAGTTCATAGTTTAATAAGTTCAAAGTAGTCAGTAGTCAAATGTTTCTTTTCAAAGTCGGTGTGAAATAGGCTCCCGGTTACCGTGGAAGCAGACAGCAGGCAAGTAGCTGGACAGCGTTACCAACTTCACGAAGGCAAAAAAGATACCTCAGTTAAAGCGCGGCTAGTGATCAAAAGGTGCAGTGAACAAGCCCATTGGGGGCTCCGTGGGGCGGCCCTGACAAATTACAAATATGCGATTAGAAAAGATTTCATTCTTGAGCAACAATATCTTGTAGGAAATTGTCAATATGTTAAACACAATATCACCGACACAAAAACGCTGACAATGAAATCACAAAAAATTGCTGCGACGCGACTGAAGTGACGGTTAAACCTGAGCTTTAGTATATTTTCACGCAATGAACATTTTTTGGTTTAAATGATATTTTCGTGGAGGAGTTCATACGCTACGCTATTGTCGTCAGACTATTGTTAGTAGATGACGCCTCTGTATATATAAAATGAATTAAATTTAATTTAAAATCATTCGAATCGATGAAATAATTCTAAACATTTCATGGAAGACAGGCCCTTTTTTTTGTCTAGCATTGGGCTTAAAACACTGACGTTATGTAATAGGCCGTTAAAGTAATAGCGTATCGATCGAACCAAATAAATGCGAGCTCTGCTTGTTAACGCACGCAGAGTTACGTACATTTCACTGGAGAAAACGATCATAAAACAAACTCTCCGAATTAAAAACTACCCACGTCTACTGCGGTTATTGAAATTTATTTAGCTTAACAAATTTAAATATCGTGTGAGTGGTCTCATGAATTACAACGCAGTGTCCAGTTTGACCATTTCGACGCGAAGCTGCATCAATTCAATAATATTATAGAAAATGTGATCCTTTGGGTAAAATTAAGTGAACGTGATATGCAACTGTTGGTTTATTATGACGTCATGGAATAGATGGTCTCTGGAAAATGTAACGTTTGCGTCTCTCGTGTTTGCTGTGAAATAAAATCATCCCTTGGTTGGGATTAAGACTCTTGCGTATCTCGACTGAGTGCCACGAATAGAAATAGAGAAGGACAGAAGTCAGAGATACAATAAAATCTCCCGTTGTATTTTTCTAGGACGAATAAATCTTTAGGGGAGTTCGTTTCAAGTGGAAATTGCTTATATCGTAAAATAAAGGAATATTAGAAAACAGTGTCGAACTTTTCGGTATCTAGGGCAAGCGAGAATAAGCAAACACTTTTCTTCCAGAACGAAAAATGCGTCTGTGCCGAAAGACATTGCGTATGTGTTCCGATAAGAATAACGCTTACTTGGTTTCTTTCGCGGCGCGAAAATATTGTTTTCCGTTCGGGAATGGGTTCCAAACTCTATTTCCAAGTTATGCCCGTTTCTCGGGACGTACCTTTCCGCTGCCAATTTTCCAAAGCTGTTTGACATCATTAAACTACAAATTATTCCTGTCAAACTAATGGAAAAACTTGGCATTTTTTGCTGAGTCAGTAATGAAATTTTTTCGTTCAACTTTTTTCGAGTCTATTTATTTCTAAGATAGTTATGAACTTATGAAGAATGTTTTAACTTTCGCAAATCAAGTATCGAGTAGTAGAACTATATCTTAACCCCCGTCGAAGTATGAAAGAGACTCTCCTACATTTCCAGGTCAGAAGACAAGCGGCTGGGGGCGCTACAAACCAAATTAGATTGGCGTGAAGTCAAAAACCCTTAAGAATCGTCCCCTTGGAAGTTACGCAGTCAGCATAACAATATTTACACTAAACTACTGGTGGGAGTAAAAACACAGGGACGTGTTAGGAATGGGAAAATTAACTCCAACGCGACAACGAGGGTCTTTCAACGAGGGTGGATAATGAATGGTGTGTCGAGCAGTTGCGAACTATCGGGTCGGGGTCTTGATTTGCAGCTGTTTTTTCTGCTTTTTGCTGCTTTTCTTGAGAAAAGTAGAGGTAAACGCTCATTTCTTGTAATTGTAAAATTACAGGAAATTACGAAAATAAGCGATAACTTTTTTTGCGTTCTCAACGGTTTATTTTTTGTTTTACTTCAACTTGAAGAAATGTCTGCAAACCCAATTCATGGCCTCCACGCTGGAAATTGCTCAATTTGTACTTAATTTCTTGATCAATTAAACTGACGAGTTAAATGGGACAACTGTAAAATTGATATGCTAAATTGAACTTTTATAAGTGTAACTCACAATTTATAATGTAAAAAACAGTGGTTGCTTTTCCAAATCCTGGAACATGTACATGAAAATGTACTGGTGATATTTTTGGTTGGTAAAATGTTTATTTTCTGTGGGCAAACAATCACATCTTACATTTAAGATGGCTGGGTCAATTGCCATGATATAAAACGAACAAAAAAAAAACTTCTGTGAATTTTGGAATTGGTGAAATGGCTTAAATTTCTGGATTTATCGTATCGGGCTATCAAAAAACTTTTCACCTGCGTATCTACTTGCAACCTTCCGCGGAGTTTTCAAAATAAATCGTTAATAATCATTATAAATAATATAAGTTTCAAAATCTTATTGAGCATCACGTCGAATTTTTCATCAAAATATCACCATAAATTGCATAGAAAGTGCATTTTCACATTTTTGTGCCATGGAAAATAACTCCGAGCATGGAGTTTTCATTCCAAATTTCTCCCCACTTTTTAACGATTCCTCGCCCCGTCCACATGAAGCCATAACGTAGATCTTTTCAATATTGTGGTCATGAAAGTCCTGGGGGACTTTAATCTGCAAGCATCGATATCCAGAACGTGTTTTGGTTGACAAACTAATCCACTCGCAAGTCGCAATCGCACACATCTCTCAGTGCCAGCCTCTCCCACACCACACAACTTTCGCAACAGAAACTGATTCCATAGAAATTCATCTCGGTGAGTCAGTATTCAGTATAATTTCCCGCCGTTTATTTTCACTATTTCGTCCAATGAAAAGAAAGCTTTTGCGGAGACGAGCACTAAAAATACTGCACGAAGTGTTGCAGCATTTTCAACAATCCACTTTCTATTTCCATTTCTCTCATTCGATCGCTCCCGAGCTTTTGTAATCTTCGTAGAAGTTTCCTTCGTCAAGACACTCGAGCATTTAATTGAAACAATTGTTTGATTAATTGTTTAATCTCTTACCTTCGTTCACGATAACTCACCCCTTTCCCTTTCTGTCATGTTAACTAATTTGGTAACACCTTTTAATTATCAAAAAGAGCCGAAGGACACATAAATCTACGAGATGCAAACGTCTTACGGGATTTCAGTTGGTAATTCTCAGCTTACCTACTGGAGTTTAATCTCGCTTTATACTTTGTATCTACTTCGAAATAAACGTATTGCATTAAGAACTTTGAATCCTAGGCTGAAAATTTGCAACGTCCGTCACCGTAATTAATCGCAAATATTAAGCGCATTTAAAAACGATTCCCCAAAGCTAAGTCCCTCATAATTTCCACGCGCTGTAGACTTTGATCCTGCATGGTATGTGTTTGAAAATTTAAAAATAAAATCCTGTCACGCCAGTCTATTCATCTAGCTATGGAAATCAACGGATTTCAACTGGAAATAACACGCTTACCCGATTTTTAAACGAACACTGAAAAACATTCGAGCTAAATTCCACCGCTCGTTGTCCCTTTGCAGCACAGCTCCGCACTTTGTGCTCGTAAATAACTGCCTACGCCACGTTGAGTTGAGGAAAACGCCTCAGAAATGGATTTGCACGTTCTCGGCGGTCTGTAATTTAGCTACCTCTTCATTTCCTTATGGGGGCTACAATTCATTACCAACAATTCTTTCTGCTGCACACTTTATGGTGTGTACCTTCGTGTTAATACGTTTCAGACAACAAAAAGTGGGTGTAAGCTTTGCGCTTCGTAGGCTGCTTTTTGTTAAAATAATAGCCCCTTGACACGGTTGCCTGCAGTAATTCGCTCCCGGCGTCCTGCTGTTTCTCACAAAAACCACCATTTTGTCTTCAAACAACATTTTTGTCCTTGACAGATTCGAGAGATTACAGGAGGCCTGTTACGTTGCAAGAAAGTTATATAGCAAACTAATTAATTTGAAGAATCTAATTTATAATGGAAAATTTTAATCATAGCCTGTCATAGCTAGAAGGAACCTTGCCTTTTCCAGGATAGCCTCGAGTGAGAATTTTGATTGGATCTAAGTATCTACGGTTTTTACTTTATCTAATGTCCATATCCTACGCCCTTCCCATCGACTCTTTACGAGTGGAAGATTAAAAATAACTGTAATGTGCATCCGGTGATGTCTCTGCTAGCTTCGAAAGCAAACTAAACGCAGTGCACCCAAAGTGTCGCAATCTGGGTTAATATCGTCCAGATGCTCTCAATTAGATGTAATACAAAACAATGTTTTAACAGAAATTAAAGTTGATCGAGATCATACGGTTCATTCACAACTAGCTTGGCCGTAACTACGGATTAACTTTGTCGTTTAGCCGCCAGTCACTGAGAATGTGTTTCTCGTCTCATCCAGTGTACAGTCGGCCGGTCAAGTAGGCGGTAAATAAATCTGATTAGCTCTCCCTACGATTAAATTTTAGAATCATTGTAAGGAGAACGTTAACATTTGTATGTTTGCTGGAAACCGCCTTGTTAAAATGCTAAAAACCGTTACAAGCTTCAAAAACTTTGATTTTCAACGTGCTTACCAGAGAAAATAGTTGTCATTTTTTCTATTCCGTTCGTCAACGGTCTTTTGAACATGATAGACGCCACACTTAGTTTCAAGTAAACACCGGCTAAGCTACGCTGGATGCCATCAGAATAACACTTTGCAGCGATTTGTATACCAACTTCAAAGCTTACCCAATCAGATACGAGAATGATTTACATTTGTGTCATTTAGCATCCCTCATTATTGTTTGAACGTCAAAGATGCCCGAATTATCGATGCGAAGTTGGTACTAGCATATCCGTAAGAATGTCTACAATCAACGTGAGAGCATAACGTGAACGTAACGCAAACAAGATGCTTGTCTAAGTCGAGTTATACGCTTACGGCAAATTTTTACATATATGTGAGAGCCAAGAAGATTTTCACATTTTGAAATAAAATGGCTGCCGCACATCCAGCTGATCGAAGCAACCTACCGGCGACTGATTTGTTCTCTTCTCGAACTCAAATCAGCTGATAGGAACGATTCGATTAACCCGCCATAAGGCACTAAGTTGAACGTAGACACATTTATATAACGTAATGTAATTTCTTACGTTAACGTGACGGCTAAGTTGATTGTGAATGGACCGTCACTGTAAATGCACGGAAGAAAATGTGCCCTTGGCTAAGGTTGAAAATGTCTTTAATGTCGTGTGTTCGCATGTAAAACACACAGTTTACGTCGTTGCTGCAAAGATAATTATCGCGATATGCATAACGGGAAAGAGGACAAAGCGTCGATTAATGTCGCGTCGCCGACGCCTGCCGTCGTCGCCGTCGTCGCGTCATAATTGCAAGTGCATTTCAAACAATGAAACACGCTTAATGATTATACCCGTCATGTGTGTCAGGTAATTTGATAACAATAAAGATTCTTTGGAGCAAAAGTAGGGTACACAAATCCAATGACGTACCTAGTTACTTAACTATGGTATTCATTTGATTAACCATCAGTTTGCATCACTGATCTCTTGTTGCAAAGGAGCTGTTGAAAAGGATAAAATGCACGCATTTTCCACTAGTGTTTTAGCTCGATTGAAATTTTGTGAATTTCCAACGTCATTCACATTAAAGAGTGCAACTTCTGGCTCAGTGAAAATGGTTATATGTTTGTTATGTATTTCAGTAAATATATTCATGCCATGCATTTGTGACTTCAAGCATCGTTTTTTGTATGTAATAGGTTAAATGAATGGACTTTTTAATGAAACCGGAGTACTAGATTAAAGTTCAAGCCTCACAGTTTCATTTCACTTCAGAAATATTACCTGTTCACAAAATCGTTCCACCTAGCTCCGAGTAATCATATCAGGGAAGTTAATTTGGCAAAGCATCATTGCGGCAATGTGAAGATTTGGAGGCTAGAGTTCTCTCCTAGACCAATATTTTGGACATGAAATTCTTCTTCTGTACACACGCTGCTTTTATGCTCAGCTTTGGAAGATCATATACATTTGACAAGGATTAAACATTTTTAAAGCCAAATACACGGCTAGTAATAATTTTAAGAATATCAAAATCACTTCAAAAATACCTGCTTACTCGAGGACTCGAACCACGGACCTTTTGCTTACCGGGCAAGCAAAAGGTCCGGGGTTCGAGTTCTCGAATAAGCAGGTATTTTTGAAGTGATTTTAATATAGTTAAAATCATGTACATTTGGTGCTTTTTTGTCAGTTTTTGTAGTTTTGGTTTAGTTTTTTGATTTGGTTCTGGTTATGGTTAAGGTTTTGGTTTTGGTTTTGGTTTTGGTTTTGGTTTTGGTTTTGATTTAGGTTATGGTTTTGGCTACGTACATAACTCTGCAATGTATATGCAATACTTGTCGGAAAATTTAGTGGCATGAAAAAATATAATGTAGGCAATGGTTAACTGAGTCGGATATTGTGCAGAGATAAAAGCAGTTTTTCGATGAGATACTGGTGATTAATAGTTCCATCCTTTTGCGATGAAATGCCGATAAATGATGATCCTTCCAATTCACTTAACGTTCTAATTGGGTATTTGATCAACCACGTATCGCATTCAAGTTTATTGGCCTGGATAGATAAAGCATAACAATTCATTTCATTTGCTCGTCGTTCCCTTTTAAAGCTGCGTGGAAAATAATAAATACGTCCCATCCACATTAGATTCAACATCTTCCTGAAACACACATATGCAAGATGTATTTTGGTGCTAAAACTGTGATTTACAGCACCGTAAAATGCTCTTTTCACTCGACAAAGTGACTGAACAGATTACGCTCAATTCTTATCGAAGGGGCTTACCGACTATAGAAATATTTTAACAGTCCCATCGGATTCGGTTGAGAACTTTCACCTACGAGAGACTTTTTGTTTTTTTATTTTTTATAAGTGCGATTTGCACGATATATCGGCAAAAGTAACTGCGAAAAAAAAGTGAGTGACGATAAATTTTAGACATTAGAAATATTGCATCGTTCCATCTATTAAGGGGGACTCGTGGTCTGTAGAAAAAGAAGAAACACCATACATTTATGCTCGTGCGACAAAAATGGAAATTCATTTTTCAATTCAATTGAATACAATTGTAACTCCATAAAGAAAAATTGATCTTTTTTTTTTAAACTGTTAATAACTGGGTTAAACTGCTAACTACTTAATTACTACTTAATTCTTGAACTAAGGAGACATGAGTCTTA
>QKMV01000634.1:0-20654 GCA_003287335.1 Lednia tumana
GTGTGTGTGTGTGTGTGTGTGTGTGTGTGTGTGTGTGTGTGTGTGTGTGTGTGTGTGTGTGTGTGTGTGTGTATGTGCCAGAACCAACGTACGATGGATTGCATATTTCAATGCATCAAACATGTGTTGTAATATGCATGGCCTATCCTTGTCGTCTCACTCTCGGCTCTCAGAGGGGCACCTTTTTTCTTGTCAATCCCAGGGCGTGATGGTACTTATTTTAAGAAAGAAAAAATACTAAACACCTAGTTGTAAATTGATAGGCATGGAGTATAAATTCCCACCGTAGGGGTCTTGGTCTTTGCAGATCGCACATATGTTTCCATATATATATATCCAAGATGATGAACCTTTAATATGTATTTAATTGCTTTACAGGTCTAATATAACTGGTACTTACGACTATTAGATAAGGATTAAGGTGATGTTTTCCATCTGAATCGTACGCTCCGGCATCATTAGCAGTGCACGAAAGTGTAAAAAAGTTTGATGCGCTTTTGAGCAAGGCCAAATCTGCATTCATTGTCCCGTATTTTTCTCTGCACCACCGCCGGGGCGTGCGTGTTGGGTCGCGTCGAAATGGAAGGCTGACCACGAAAATTCCACACCGCCAACAGAAGTATGCAGGGGGGCAAGGCAGGAGGGGGGACGTCCACGCCAAGCGACGAATGGTAATTTTAAAATAGTTGAATGCGAGACCGTTTGGAGTGGGAATCTTGCGATAAATTTCGGCAGACATCGGCCTTGACGGCTGACGACGACGACGCCGCCGACGAGGAGGCACCTTGAAAGTTGAAAGAACCACCAATTTTATCAATTAGCCAGATTAGTTTGTCTACGAGGGCAGTCTGTGTGTAGACTTGGGCCAATAGCCGCGAGTCCACTTGGTAGATTCGCGAAGGTTGGTCTGGGCCTAGCTTGCTGATGGTAATCGCCTTGTGGCATGTATATTAGGATATCGGTAGTTGAATTTCGAATTGTGGCTAAAGAATTAACGCACGATGCACGATATCTTGTGGTTTCAGAATAAACGGATCACAAATCGGGTACAGGACTGTGTTTGAAAACTATAGAGGCCAAGTATTTTTTAATTATCATTACCCATTCCAAATAAACCCGAAAGGTTAACATAAAATAGTCTCGTGGGTTCAAATAAACTGTTTACTAAACTGGGTAAGACTGCTAAGAAAACCACTAATGAATAAATTCCCAACGTTTCGCGAACTGTATCGTAGGCCTCATCAGGGGCAGTTCTTGAAGCCTACAGAAACGTTTTAAGTTCTTGGCGAAGCTTACGACACAGTTCGCGCAATGCTGGGAATTTATCAGTGGCGTTCTTAGTAGATTTACCCAGTTTAGTAAACAGTTTTAGTTCAAAACTAGTGCTAAGATTAAGAAGTAGACATGTGTCTAAAGAAATTTATAGACGTTTGGTTGTTCCCTCTGCAATCGTACCGACCAACAAAACATGAATTGCCCAATGATTCCAATTCCTCGATAAGAAGTCCAAAAAAAGATCACTCAACCTCAGTCCGTGGCATAGAAAGGTACCCTCACTTCTAAGAAGCCTTCCTCGTGAAAATGCCTTCACAGCTGATGAGTTTTCCATCGCTACTCCATTGTACATTCTCTGGTGTATATTGTGAGAACGTCGAGGCAGTTCGCATACATGTTAGGCATCCCTAGGTACGATGCGTCTACGCGAAAAAAACCGCTAGAACCAATTATTTTGTCGACCAGTTTGACAAGGCATTGTAAATTAATTGAAACTCGGTAGCAGCGAACACTTATGTAATTAGCAAAAAGCGATGATGCTAGCAGATAGTATTTATTCACCGATGAATGCTGCATTCAAACGTTTGATCCGTATCGCACGGTTGAGGGAAGGAGGATGCGCTCGAAACGTGAAATTATGCTGCTCGATAGTTACGTGTAGTACTATGTGCGGCATCACGACCGTGGGGGTGAGATGATGGGTATATATATATATCGGGTGCGTGGTATGCTTTTGAGAAAATTGAGTTTAGCTATTTTCGTGATCAGTTCGTTGTGAACCCGGCGGTTATTTATAGAATTAAACGTATGATCGAATTATCGACGTCCACATTGTATGCCCGTGTTCACACGAGGCGAACTCGCTCACACCAACATCGTGCGACGATGACTGCTCGATTTTGTTGTTGTGGTGCGATTGATCTGGTTCGACGGCTGATTGTAATGAATCTCTATATACCTGTGTGTATGCACAAATCATCGTCTTCTTTCGCCGCCTCTCGACAAGGCGGCAGCATCGATATTGCATCTTTTTGCTTGTGGATGTGTATTTTTTCGCGTCGCCATGGTCTCATGAATACATCAGCGCTCGCCAGATAGTCATTGACAACTAAATTGCAAGATGACTGGCGTGGCCAAATTGAATGATTCGATGTTCAACAATCGGAAAGAAAGGAGAAGAACTGGCGGACAAAATATAAACACACACACACACATAGCTGCATGGCAAGTCGTGATGAGAATTTTGTTTTACTATGGTAGCGTCACGTTTCAACGGTCGCCATTTTATTTCCAGAGCTGTATAGAAGTATCGCGTTGCACAGCCTAGACTTTTATCTAATTCTTATCTTCTCGACACAAAAACGGACATGTGTCTAAAGAATTATTCCACGTGCATTTAAAGCATATTCGCTTATTTGTAAGTGAACATATTATTCCGTGCGACGCACCTGCTTAACATACTGGTTACTTTTATTTTACATGGTTGCAACCGGCAACTGCTTGGTGTGTGTGTGTGTGTTTGTATATGTGTGTGTGTGTGTACGTACTTCGGCGTTCCGTGTGCAAGATTTTTTCGCTCCATGTTTTTTTTCCACCGCGCGCTCAATTTTTATTATTATTTCGTTTTGTGCTTTCGGTTACTGACCTTTCTTTATGCGTCTAGTGTTAACCCGGCCCTACGGCAGACACGCCGTCTACTAGCGAGTCGACAAACATTCGTTCGCCAGCGTAGTGCGCCGCCAAAGTGGACAATTTTTCACCAATCAATTCTGGTTCGCGGCGACTAGCCGGGCCACGGGTTGAATAACCCTCCGGCCTGGCCATTGACAACACATTTTAATCGCATTGCTCGTGACGGCGATGAAAAATTGCACTCCCAACGTGGGATGATTTTTGATAATTTCATTAGCTAATTAAATGTACCGAACGGGACACCTTGGGGACTTACCGCGTTCAACCACGTGTTGCGTTAGCCTGTCTATGTGACACGCAGTGCGAATTGCGTTACTCCCGGTACCTATTTGTTGCCGATATTACGAAATTGGTTTGGGACGCGCTAATGTTTTGCGTTTTATTTACACTCTAGTCCGGATATCTGGTGCGTTTTTCGCGAGATACTTTTTATCACGACTTCCGCTGGTCCAAAATAGATCCGAGCTTTGACTTTTGATATCCGGGCTGTTTGAAAATCCACTTATTAGTTTCGATTACGCACTAAATACTCGTCTATCTCTATGAACAATCGCTAGTACCATAGAGTACGTTTCAGTTGCAGTTGTTTGCGAATTGAAATACAATTCAGCGTACTGCGTAGGTATATCTTGAAGTAATATCGCAGAAGGTATATTTGCAGCTTGAAAAATTGAAACCCGATCACACAAAGGCAAACTATAACCAAGCAAAAACTAAATTACCAATTCTGCCGCGGCAGGGTAATAGCTATTTTATAACACACACACAACAATGGGTTCCTTGCAGTTGTTATCAGTGGCTAATGAATTCATGTTTCAAATATAATTTCCCATATTTTTATGACCCATTCGCATAGTGCCTTCCAGTTCTTTCACGGCAACGTGCGATACACCTATATTCAAATGTTTTTTCGTCGAGGCACGTCTGGTTTTTGTCATCACGGCTCTTGCAGCTTTTTTCTCTTTTTATCGGGAGCAACGCACCCTAACCAGCGCAATCGCAATTCAATTGTGTGTTCACGTTGGAGTGAGTAAGCCTGTGTGTGTGTGAGTATGTGTGTGCATATGTGTGTGTGTGTGGAACCCAAGCACCGCATTTTTTCATCTCGTGGTTTCGACTTGTACTAGTGATTCGCGAAACCAATTAATTAAAATTATGTGCGGTGTGCTTATAGGATATCTAAAATACCAATTAACGATCCCCGGCGACGCCGGAACGTCGCCGATATTGTAATGTGGGGCAAATAAAAATGCACGCCTTAATTTGTTTGTTGCGAGGACGTACAGTTTATCACGTTGTTTGCAATCGGTACATAACGCTTTACCTGCCAGTTATATTTTAAGGTTGAAAATCTCATTGTTTCGTGTGCTGTTTAGCACTCGGCGAAATGCTAGCTCTCTAATATTTGCGAATGCCGAAAAAAATTGTCTTCGAAGTACAAAGCAATAAATGCATTCGTGACTTTGGTCTTATTATCTAAAAACCATAAAATATGAAACTAGGCGTAAAAATCTGCTAATAAGTATGACTTTCATGCATGTGTGTGCTGGGAAATAGCGGCATTTGCGAAAACATTTCGCTGCAATTGAGGTGAAATTGTGAAAGTTTTTCATGCACTTGGAGCTCAAAAAATTCGGTGATAAACTGTTTGTAAACACGAATGATTATTTTGTGCGATTATTAATTGGTTCATCAATTATATGACATAACACTAGATGAGATAGCAACGATGTTTTCCTCTGGCTAGTACTTGTAAACGTACTTGACCAAAATCGGGTCAGGGTATATAGCACCAATTATTTATTGCTTGTGCAAAAATGTTGAGGTCCTCCAAGAACGCGACGCTAAATTCGCTTCAAGTCCTTTGAATTCTCCCGCAGCCAATTGAGGTACTAAAGCAAACTAGTTGCCAGCCCTGGCGCCTAGAGCGCAGCACTCCGATCCGATCTAGCTCAAAATGGCAGACATTTCCAAGGAAGAGCTCCGCAAGGAAATTACCGGTAAATCGAGATTTCTTATTCTAGCGCCAACTCTAGCGTTGGGCATTATAAAAAAGTCGCTTGAAATTAAATTGCGGTAAATATAGAACCATAAAATGGCATGGGTGTGTAAGGGAATTCCGTCATTTTACTCTTATAAATCTCCGATGTTGGGTACTGTGTTGTGAACACAAAGGCATTCTAAATGGCTCCTAGCATTGGGCTTCATGACGCGCAACCGAGGAGCTTATTCCATAACAACATTCAAATATATTATTTTAGTCATCTTTGCACATCAACTATTGAATTTGAAGCCATCAAAAATGCAGAAAATTTTGACGAACCGTAAATCTACTACGGCTTTAGTCAGTATTTCGGACTTCGGGAAATATCTGTTCTTAATTATTACAAGTGGTTGGGCCTTGGTGACTTTCGGGATCCGAACCAGGGACGCCTAGCTTGTATAACACGAAATGGTTTTTATATAAATTCGGTTTCAAGGTTTCAACTTGCTTAATTTTTTACTTACATGTTCTTTTACGCACCATCTCTTATTAAATGTTAGAATTTAAATTAAAAATTTATAAGATGACAGCACTGTAATTGAGTTGTATTATTTACCGAAACACCTATTTCATTGGAGAGGAAAATAGATAAGGCAAAACCTCAAAATATTTGATCCCAATGTAAATTTCCGATTTCTTTATGCTGCAGCCATTCTCCAAGATGCGGATCTCAACACTATGTCGACCAAGCGTGTTCGGACGCTACTTGAAGAGCAGCTGGAAATCGACCTCACAGACAGAAAGAAAGAAGTTGACACACTGGTCATGAAATGCCTGAAAGAGCAACAGTCACCCAAGTCTGGCAATGGCACTAAGAAGGATGAGGACGATGACGAGGACGATGAAGACGAAGAGGAGGAGGATGAAGCTGACGAGGAGGAAAAACCGAAGGCCAAGCGAGGAACGCCAGCCAAGAAGCCAGCGGCAAAGCGAGCCAAGAAAGCAACCAGCGACAGTGACGAGGCATCGGCCGATGAGGTATTCTTTTAAACAGACTAAATTGTTGCTGAAGCTCGTTACCTGAGCTGCCAAAATGGAAAAGTTGTTGTGGGCAGGGTGACCATCTATGTGGAATTTTTCCATCAGACATACTAACTTAGTAACTTACTCTCCAGCTGATATGGTGGTAGAAATATGTCAGGTCACCCACAATAATACTGGTGCATCATAGTGATGAATGTTAGTAAAGAATGTCAAATTGGAAAAGAAGTATATATCAATTAAGTACCTACCACATAATTTTAATTGTATAGTTCTCCTAATTTTAAATTAGTTACATATTTGGATTCAAAACCCTAAGTTTTCCCCTACTAATAGTATTTTTAAAGTTTTCCAATCAGCTCTGCAGGGAGAAATTAGTAGGTAGTTACCTAGTAGTAGTACCTAGTAGTAGGCACCTAGCTTCGAAAAAGATATCAAGTGATCCGATTTCGACAAATTAGTTTTTTACAGACCTGTTTGGAATGTAACTTAAAAACTGCAGCCCCAATCAGAGGGCTTGGAAATTAAAAAGTTCGAAATGTTACATTTCTACATCAGCCACTTATTTTCATAATTTAAACCAAAGTTAAAATTTTGAATTCCAAAAGTCTCAATGCTAATTGGCTGATTACACTAGGAATTTTAACCCAGGAATGAGTGGCACCCTTACGCAGCCCGGTAGAAATACCAAGGTGTTGACACAAATCTGCTCTGCATTCAGAAGGTCGCAGAAGGCCTAGTGCAATCCCCCAGCATTGGAGCTCAATGGTCGTAGCAATCAAGTCCAACAAGTTCTGTCTGTCTTTTGAAGGATGCTGCGAGCGATGATGACTACAGTCCTGCCAAAAAGGCCAAAGCTACCCCAAAGAAGAAGGGCGGCAAGAAGAAGGGGAAGGCGGGGAGCGATGATGACGGTGACGATGGGGAGTGGAAGTCAGATGCCAGGAAGAAGGGCGGTAAAGGAGGAAAGAAGGTAACTTGTTCTAAAATATTTTGCTTGGAAGTGCTTTTGGATTGAATCTAGTTAATTCATTTGAATAATTTTGTTGTCATACCACCCAAAAACTTGACCGAAGCTGATCTCCATGCGAGATGCGACGAGATCTCCTTTTGGTATCCAAGTATAAGTGTGAGCTGGTGATGAAATCCCCCGAAAAAAATAATACCCCATTCAAACTACATTCTTAAGTTGTTATCGAAAAAATCATTAACAGCAATCGAAGGCTCTGCAGCTGTTTAATTGCAGTAAGCAGATCAACTTCTTGTAGGTATGAACAAAGTAAAACCTAGTATAACCTAGTGAGAGAGCATACTGCATTTCACCCACAAAATCGGCTCTCTAGCCATACCTTCCTGTGTTTACCGTCACTATTGCCTCTGGCGGAAAATTATGCTCTTCCAGTAAACAGAGTGCAAATGGAAGATTTCAACTAGAGCTCCCCAGCTGTAAAACAGCATATTTGACAATTTTTCCTGTAGCTTGTACGGGAGCAAAAATGTTTCTTTGCGCCTCCAAAATCCTAGCCAACAACCATTTAGACGTGAAACTTGTAAGTTTAGAGGCTTTAAGTTTAGTAAGTCTAGACCCTGCGAAACTGGTCGTAAGTGAGGTTAGTGAGCTTGCGTGCGAGTGAAACGTTCGTGTCATGACTTGGGCCCGTTGTTGCAGAAGGGCGGCTCCAACACCGGCTACACCAAGGCCTACACTCTGACTCCCGAGTTGGCAGCCGTGGTCGGCCAGGACGCCATGGCCCGCCACGAGGTGGTCAAGAAGATGTGGGCCATCATCAAGGAACGTAACCTGTACGACCCCAAGAACAAGCAGTACGCCATCTGCGACGACGAGATCTTCAAAGTCATTGGTAAGCTTGTTTGCCTGTTTCGCTTGTGGAAAGACCGATACGAAGTTTAAGGAGATCCCGTGGTCGAGCCACTTTTTCATCCCAAAAAGGTTCTTTTTAGCGGGCTACGGAAGAACTGCCATAAGGTTAGATGATTTAAATCCCCAATCGAGCATAATGATCCACATATTCAATTAATCGTATCAGATATGGGTGGTATCTGGGTTTGTCCTGTTGGATGGGTGACCATTCATCCCTAGACCTGGTTCCGTTCGAGAGATCAATTGTATGGTTTGAAGCGATGAAAACAGCTTTATGATATCATCCTCTCGACAGCACAGATTAGTGGAGGAATCCCATGCTGTTCGAGTTGTAGCGTCCTTCGCAAGGCACGTTAAGCGGTGGTCCCCTTGGTGCTTTTCGACAGAAGTAGGCTACGTGCTGGCACCGCATTTCCCCTCTTCCCTGTCGGGTTCATCATTATCCACATAATCGCGCTATAATTCACCGACGCCAATAAACCAGTGCCACAGGGCTAGTTGCCAACGTAAGTGTGCCGTTCAACTACAAAGTCCATCAACGTTCAGATGATCGAAACTAGAATTGGAAGGTAAATGATCTTACACCAATTTAAGTGATACGACTCGAACTTTGATTACAATTCATTTGGTTTGGTTGTCATTGCGATATACCGAGCACGGTAACCGTGCTGCTAGCGCCTCTGCCTTGCAATCGAGAGGTCTGAGGTTTGGTCCTGGTGACGGGCTAACCTGGTTGTGATTTTCCGTGATTGCCCGCAACCATTCCAGGCCAATGGTAGGATATTTCCTCTGCCAAAAGGGCACGTCCGCACCCGTTCCCTATCCGTTCCTGACTCCTCCAGTTAAGCTGTATGCAGCCTTGAAGCTCGTGCAGCCTTGCCAGAAAACATGTTGTGCGAATCTAAACTTTGCTGTCATTACAGGTGTGAAACGATTCCGCACGTTCGGCATGATGAAGTACCTGAAGACCCATTTCATCACCGAATAGGCTCGCCTCTCGTACGGCCACCATCGACAGCTTACCGGGCGAGAATCCTTGCCTTTTAACCCCCTTCTCATACCAACCGTTGTGGGAAACAACCCACATTTAGAAAAGAGAAAAATTCGTTCGTTTTTAATGTCATTTTCAACAAAAAAAAACACAAAACATATACCTAATACCGATTGTGTAAAGTTGTCTAGGTATCTAGTAGGCTAAATGATTTTGAATTATTTAGGTAGGTACTTGAAACTTTTCAACTACAGGAAAATTGCGCAGGACAGATCTTCTACATTATGTGTTTCCTCTAGTATATGTACTACTAGAACCTATGTATCTGTAATAGTCAGTAGGTGCCTATAAACCTATATATTTACCTGCAGTAGACCTACGTACCTACTTTTAATTGATAGTTGTAGAATTGTCCTAGCTGTTGATTTGGAATTGTTTTCGTTTGTGTTTGTCCACACTATATTAAACTGCCGATAATTAATAAAGTGTTTTAGGTTAATAAAAGGTTAATAGATCATTTACTATTGCCACAGTTTTGTGAGAAGTTTATATTACGATCCACGGATTTCTTTTGTGAATTTTGACGAGCCTAAGTTTTTTTCTGGCTATGCAGTGATTATGATTTTTTAATTCAAATACATTTTATATGTCTTGCTTCAAATCTGGCTATGATGTGTGTAATCATTACCGCCATGTCGTACCACCTTAACCAAATTTCCTAAACCAAATTCCTTTAGGGAACGTACTAGTTATTTTTCTTTCTCGGTGTTTGCCCTGTTATTAAAATTGTCACAACGCTATCGCTGCCGAAACGTTGTGACAATTTTAATAACAGGGCAAACACCGAGAAAGAAAAATTACAATACCACGGCTCTAGAAGCTTAAGAAATACCAACTTACTAGTTAGTGTAGAAGCAAGTTTGCTGACAGGCTATGATGCCGATTTAAACCAGATTATGTATCTGAAGGCACCTTAATTACCAGTTCAACATGGGATTTGCTAATCAGGCTAAATTTCAAGGCAAAGAGAAGTTTGGTTTGGAAGTGTATTTTAGTAGGTACTCTGCCGATGACATCGGAGATAAAGACATCAGCATCAAATTGCACGTTACTTTATGCTCATACTGGTTGTGTGCCAAAAGGCTTGGAAGAGAGAGGTTGTGGGTCAACTTCTGAGAAAGAAAAATCTCATTTTTACCTTGGGGTAAAAACCTTCTTGGATCTAAATAGGATGTGGATGTACGATAAATGAGTTTAATTTCGTCACTGACTTCAAAATAATCACACATCAAAATGATCTCCATCTCATTAAAGAACATATAAAAGTAAGAATGAAATCAAGTGTATGCTATAGCCGGGTTACGAAATAATATTCTCATATAGGTTGCAGCATGAGGACCGAATCAAAAGGTACCTGCGAAAGATAACTTTTCAGCGAAAGCCTTGTTTAGAGCAGATGTACGGTTCTGAAAAGGGAAATAGGTAGCTGAGATGGAGATGGGCCAGTTTCAATGAGTTTCAATGAGTTTTAATGAAGCAAACTTAATCTGCTATCTCTTTTATTGTACAATTTATGATTTCAGGAGTTTACATATTAACTCGATGAATGCTCGCGATTACTATAGTGGTACAACAGAAGTGCTGTGTGCAAAAACTTACCCATCCCTCATCCCTCTACGCTTGATAAAAGGCTACGCCGAAACGTCACCCATCAATTTATCCTTGCGCTTACCAGTTTCTTCTGACATGGTAAGTTGCGCCTCCCCAACCGAAAATGGAAAGACTCCGTTATAAAACTGTTACCTGACAGTTGATGGAATGTGGAGCCGGAGAGATTTCGCTGTGTACCGTGAAAGATGGTGTGAAAATGAAGACGTAGCCGCGAGATAATTATTATCAGAAGTGGAATAGGTATTACGACACCTCGTCACCGAGGAACTGAAGGATTTTGTATTTGTTATTCACCTACCTCGAAAAAGTATCTGAGTGGGAAATAAATTGGCTTCAAAGCTGTTCGTCCTGCAAAAGAGCAGTGCACAAACGTTTCCAAGTCATGATTTACAGCTGTGGTTCTCAGGCAAACGTTTCTATGCCTGCAGAGAATAGATCAGGAAAATGCTTGAAGTAAAACGAAGAGTCAGTCACCTAAGATGACTGCAGCCAACTGTCTTTGGTTGACTGGAGGGTTCCATTGGAATGAGAAAATTTGTTCCTTGAAAAAACCAGCATGGAGTACTCCAGGCTGGTTTTTTCAAGGAGAAAACAAGTTTGGCTCAATTCAGAATTCATTGAGGTCTAGTTGTGGTTACACAGTAAAACCATATAAACTTCAGTCTATACTATGAGAGAGCAAAGTGGATTAGACCCACAAAAGAGGCTTGCTAGCTGTACCTTCTTTTGTTAACTGCACTATAGTCTATACTGTGAGAGAGCACACTGCGTTACACCCTCAAAATAGACTCTCTAGCCATACCTTCCTGTGTTAACTGCACTACAGTCTATACTGTGAGAGAGCAAAGTGCATTAGACCCACAAAATCAGTTCTTTAGCTGTACCTTCTTTTTTTAACTGCACTATAGTCTATACTGTGAGAGAGCATACTGCGTTACACCCTCAAATAAAGCTGGCTAGCCGTAGCTTCCTGTGCTAACTGCACTAGCGCCCCTGGTGGAAAAGTGTGCTCTCCCAGAAAAAAAGTGTACTAGGCACCTAGTAAATGGATGGTCTGACCATGTCAAACATTTTTTCGTCCTCAGTTTTCCCCATGTGCCTACAAAAATAGTGATGCTAACTCGCTACCTCTATGTGTCACTCACTTAATTAATAAAACTTAGAAATGAACGAGATCACCATGGAGACATCATATAGATTTCATAATGTGGTGGTAATTTACGGATAGGTGCTCTTAACCGGTTTGAACTGTTTTAATATTACGCGATGATTTTTTCAGCTTCGTAACTCCTGACAGCTGTGATTCCTGTCAAGGACCGCCAGTGGTTCGTGCACTGCTTACTAGTAATTATTCAGGGTTTCGCTGCGATCGAAGATTTCCAGCGATGTTCAGCCTTTATGTCCCGAGAGACGGCGGTGCATGAAACTGAAAATCCTACCCGGGCCACAATGATGCGTCAATTTCAGAGTAAAGTTTCAATTCAGTCTCGCGACGCCCATCGTAATGGGGTGAGCATGCTGAAGCGGTTCTTAAACTTTGAATTAAACATCTTAAATTCTGTACGTTAACGTTTAACGTTTCACGTTATACTGTCACTTTCGCCCTGAGGAAGCCTACAGTATAGTTCCTGAAACGTTGGGAGTTTGTTTGTTAGATGCTCTTGGCCGTGTTACCCAGTTAAATTACAGTTTTTTTTTTAAACTAGGGAAGATTAAGAAGAAGAGAAGACTCTAAATAAATTTCTAACTTCCAAGGACTTATTTCAGGCTTTTTTCTCGGCAAATTTGCCAACAACGTTGTCGTATCGTAGTGTACTTTGTTGACACGTTTGCCAGCAATTGCAGTACCGACAGTGAATCAACGCGCCCTTGTTTTACTATGGGCCTGATTGTTCTAGTTTTTAAGTGTTTTAGGGTCAGAAATGATCGATGCCCCAAGCAGTGGGACTTTTAAATCCAACACTCTATGGAGCAAAACCGCTAACAATAGACAATGAATAACAATATTAAAAGAAATGCTACGTGTTTTTTGAAATGAAACAAAATGAAATAATTTTCCGGGCTGCTTCTAAGCTTTTGGTGTCCTAGGTATGGGCCTACCCGGTCTATATTACATTGCGTACCAGCAGGTACTAACGTAAACACGCCTCTCTGAGCGATTCACTCACCTCAATCCTCATGCATTTTGAAATGGAATAGAGATTCGTACCAAAGTATAAACAAGAGGTTTGCCTTACCTTACGTCTCGGGAGTCTTGGGGAGAGGATTTACATTGAAACACATTGCGTCCATGGTGGAACATCGGCATGCTTTCCTTAACTTCGATCTTCGATAGATTAATTTAAACCACACAGTCGCCGCGCCGCTAGCGCGTCCGCCTTACAATCAGGACGTTCCGGCTTCGATCCTTGTTGTGGTTTTCCGTGATTGCCACAATAATTTTAGGCAAATGCTGAAAAAGTGTCCGCATTAAAAGGGTATGTCTCTGTAACTAATAACTAATCTCTTTCTCTACAAGTAGTAAAGAGTGAAGATACCCTCGACAGAGGTTGGCATAGCGCCTTAACATTAGCATGGTAAGTCATGCAAGAAACCTTGATCAGACCTATTTTTGTCTACGCTCTGTTGGCTCTATCGTTGAACATAGCCTATGATAGTAAGCGAGAGAGCTGGAGATGAAAGAACAAACTATAGGTTCTATTTGGAAGCTGTTTTTATTTCTAGATCACAAATGTACAGTTTACATTTAATTTATGCCATTTTTATCTGAAGGTACTACGTAAACAATTTGCAGAGTTAGAAAGAGTAGTGAAGTCACTGAGCAGGTTTGGGTCTTTTTGGTACCAAATCGTGCCATTAGTAAGCTTGGCTTGACATCGAAACCCTGGCAACAGACTCTTATAACAATTAAATTACGTCTCACGAGGTTTTCTTTTCTCTGAAACATTAAGAACACGTCTTTACTGTGAAAAAATTCAATTTCTGTTGTTAATATCTATCTGTTATGATTTACAAGTAAATACGTGCATTCTATGTTGATTATTCCATGTATGAATACTTTTCTTGGCTGTTGACTCCGTAAGCTGAGTGAGTTTTGGTGATTTAAAGAAGAAGTGGCAAGAGGATTTAGCAATCTTGCCTACCAGTCGATAAAGTTAGCATTCCGTGGCGGTTTGCCTTTGACATGGATGTGGTGCAGCAGTTGCGAATCCTGAACGAGCTTTAGTCGAAAGCTGCAGCTAGTTTTATTTGAACGTGAAGAAAAAGGATACAAATTTAGTTACAAAGGGAATGATTACAAGATGAAAATATAATGGATTTGACACCGCTCTATCAATTTGAGATACTTCTGCAACGCTGGCCATGGTTAGTTCGTTCGAATAATATAGACCAAAAAAAACCACTGATCCCAGAAAAGAAATTAACACATCAAGATATAAAAACCTTCCTTATCAATTTCTTTAGACTCATGTACTTCTTCACAATCTTAGCACTAGTTTTCAAAAAAACTGTTATTTAACTTGGTAAAACTGCTAAGAACTCTTCAAAGACTCTTTAAACTCATCATTACTGCATAAGAACTCCATATGGAATCTATTAGTGGAGTTCTTAGCAGTTTAACTGAGTTAAATAATGCTTTTCTTCAAAAACCTTTCCTTCTTGTTTACTCCAGCCAGGGCCTGGCCCATGTGGACCAGTCGCCCCTGAATGCATGCAGCAAGACTCGAGACTCTCCGTTGCTTGTCAAGTTCAAGCAGCCAAACAATATTTCTTGTCTGCAGTAAAGCGTAATTTTCTAGCTGGAAATGTAGCTGACCCTTACGAGCCTGGCCTATACCTCGACGTAGCACATACATAGCCGCACGGGAAATCATTCGTGGACCAAGTTTTATAGACCAATGCTGACCCAACCGTTCAATATAAACCTGCGATAATAAGCAATAGATTTGTAGATAAAGGTGTTACGTGGGTCTCTTGCCAAGCCCTTTTTTCAACTTTATTTTTGTTCGTCCAAACATGGCAAAAATCCCCGTACATCATCATGTTTGGGAGCATATTTCGGCTTGAAAGGCTAATGTATTGAAAAAAAAATGCTGGCATGAGCCCTAAGTTACACTGTTATCTAAAACTCTCTTGCAATTACTATCTTTGGTTATCTTGAACGGCTGGGTCGGCATTTGTGGACAAAACTTGCTCCGAATGAATAAAGAATTAGAGGCAGGAAAGCCCCATTAGAACAAGAACAAGGCTATGAAGAAAGGCAGTACAAGGGAGAGAGGTACAGTCTCTACGGCAAGAGGTCATCCATGTAACACCCCCAAAATGGCTGACATTGCCAATGCTTCCCGTGTTAATCGACACAGGGCACGCTGCGGAAAGGCATTTGCTTAAAAAGAACGAAGTTAAGCTGAAAAAAACCCATCAAGGGAATTATTTATTGTTAAAAATTAGTATCTACAAATCAGTTTTCAGTTTTTGTGTCATATTTTATTTGAAGATGCTAAGGTATGAATCCAGAAAACATTTTGTTATTTTAATATACCAAGCAAACAGAGCATAAAACTTTTTCATCGGTATCCAATAATACTACAGATCTACTCGAGCGGAGATGCGAAACGATCCTCTACGAGTAATATTAGTTAACAACCATTGCCGTAAAATACTCAAATCAGCTTTCGTTAATAATTTAAGTTATAAACAATTATGTATAGGGTGCCTCGAGTGCACGTTTAAAAAGCCGGATTTCTCTTGGACGTATCCGCTCGCTCAACTCCTAAGTGCCTGTAGCCGGCTCTGCATCTCCTCGAGGTCTTCCTCTGGGTTTTCCACAGAGGACGAAGCGACGGCTGCCGGGCCCAGCGAGTCTGTGACGGCGGCTGGCGCCTTGCCGATCTCTCCGGCTGTCACCTCCCAAAGGATCCGGTCCACCTGCTCCTGGGCCTCTTCCTCCAGCTCGTCCTCATCCTCCATCGAGTCCATTGTCTCATCCAGCATCTCCTCGATGATGCCGGCCTGGACAAATTCACGGTCACAAAATGGACACGAATAAAGCAACAGTATTTCCACACTTGATTTCCCACAGTTCTGAAGGTTTTTTTAACCGATATTTACTCAAATAAAGCATTTTGATGAGAAGATTGTAAGCGTTTGGGTCAGAAGATATTTTTGCGTGACGTCCTTACCCTCATCATCTCCCTGGAGAGTTCTCGCATTGTAGCTGCCACTTCCGGTACACTGACCAGTCTCTGCATGGCCTGCATGACTTCTGTTGATTTCTGAAGTGAGCCTGCTACTCGTAGTGTAGCTGCAAATGACAGAGTTAAAAATGTTAGTTTGAAAAAAGTGTGTTCTGGTATTTTACTCTCTGAAACGGCTCGCAAATGAGAGAGTAGACCAATCACGGCACACGGAGAAAGGGGGACGCTCGCAGCGATGCGCATAATTTGACGCTGATCACTATCAGCCTGGTATACTCTGGGGCATTGCATTACACTAAGCTTTTGGCTTGCGTCAAAAAACCAAGGCGGCAAGAGTGCCTTTCAGGTTAATTCGAGACCTTTATTCATTGTGATAGACTTTAAGCCCGAGTTTTGAAATGACATGTTCAATGACATTGTATTGTGGTAATGACGAAAAGTTACTATTAATATTTTTATTATTTAATGTGAGAATGGGGCGGTTGATGGCGTCTTTTGGCAAGTGATGTAGTATAATGGAAAACACCAACTGTACATTTCCTTAAAATTGTAAGTTGGGGAGCATGACCTTTTCACCCAACAGCTATTGTAAACATAAATGCCCATGTAACACTTGTAAGTTACGATCCTACGACACAGAGCATTAACCACTCTGTGCCTGCCGTTTTGTAGGAGGGTCTGCTATAAGTTCATTGTTGGAGGTGGAAGTGACCGCAATAAATAGAGACTGTCTGCTCCCTTCGCTCTGCATTCATTCGGTTATACTGTGAAACACTTGCAATCAGCAAATATCTATATTTACATAATAGTACATAGGTTACCTTGTTGGTTCTTCATTTGAAGCTGAATCGAGTTGAGATGGGCTTTAGATGTATGAATTTTGTTGATTGCTTTCCTAGCTCTGATGATCTCCTTGGCAAGGATGGTGCATATATCTTTGTCGCCCTTTTTAGCAGCTTCTTTCAGGGAGCGTTTAATTTTTTCTTCTTCTCGTTGAATGGCTAAATACCCAATAGAAAATTAGCGATACATGTAGTAACTGAAAAATGAGTATAGCACCAGAAGATTTAAGGGCTAATTACATCTTATTTGCCGATCGAGTTGACTGCTTTCTCGTCTTATTTTCTGACACCACTCGTTTACCTGTAAAATTAATGACAATAATTATCCATACTAACTGGTACAAATAGAGAGTGTTGACACAAGTTACACCCACATCCAGGTTTTTGTCTACGCTGCATTTCGACAACTGGATATTTATTAAGGAGTGTTTAAGACTTCTGAAGTCAGCATTACCATGTCCTTTGGAGTTTTTTCATTAGATTTCCCAAACAGTCCCATTTTACAGTAAAATTAGGCCTAATACGATAAACTGTCAAAGTAGTTAGTACCACACTAAATCTACAGTCCGAGACCTGGAAGGTTCAATATTCGATGAACTATAATCATGATACTGGCACAGGCTGCGCGCTTGCGTTTTATCTCATATAACCTATTTTTAAATGGTAATAAATTAAATTACTTTCTCTTTCATCTTTTTGACATTCATCTTGGCCCGAAAAGATAATCAATCCATGTTTTGACAACTTTTTGACAGCTGCTGTCACAGTGTTAGCTTGCGCTGCCTAGAGTGTATATCGGCTTTGGAAAACTTTAAAAAAATAGATGCTAGAGCGCGCCACTAGCGTCTCCATGACGTGGGCTGGGATCTCGTGGAATCTCGTGCTGTTCAGTTTCTCGCTATTTACGAGACGTTTGGCGAACTGGACTCCATTTTCGTGAAGTGGGGAGAGTGAATTCTTCCCTCGCGTTTAGTGTATTTTCTTTCAAATAACGAGTGTTCCGGACGAAAGCTATATTACAAGTGGCTAAATATATATCGACAAAACTCGAGAAGAGTTCGTGAACTTATCTTCATGTTAAAGTGAGTTGAAAAAAGTGTGTATAAAGTTTGGGAAGTGAAGCTCCAGTAGACGTTACAAACTACCTACAAAGCAGCGTGGCCAGTCTTTGTTTCTGTCAACTTCTACGTAAGTACATTCATTCTGGATCAATACCTTCAAGAAAAACTTGCCGGTTGACCCAAATTGAGTGTTAGCGGTAATGCATCCGCCGATTGACATTCATTTGTGGAGCAAAGTGATGTGGGAAATAGCGCTGTGATGCCGCCGAAAGGATTCGGCGTTGGTCATCGCTCGGTCGGCATCTCGGCAAGCCATGGTGGTGATGTTGCCTCGCCGAGCCGACTGGTTTCTAAACGCGATCCATGTTTTGCCCGCCGGCTTCCCGACTCGGTTGTCGCTAGACGCGCGTTCCTGTTTGGACACTATTCGATTACAATAATTCGTGTAGGAGGAAAATAGTTGGATTAACTGTCGCGATTAGCCGACTCATTTCGTTCGATATGGGTTTACGGAATTTGTGTCGCCGTGAGAAAAGAACAACTTGTGGGGTTAGGCCAGGTCGTTCGGCGCAAACGAGCGTGTGACATCTGTCTTCAAAAGTTCGTCGGCATTCGGCCGTGGTCAGCATTCGTTTCATATATTATATCTCGATAGTTTTAACTTCAATACTGCTTATGTGTAAGAACACAATCAGTGAATTCACAAGCTTTGCAGAAATATCAACAACATTTATGCAATTTCTATCGCTCGTGAAAATTAAATCCGGCCCCGATTTCTGCGATAAGCTAGCTTTAATTCCATAGAAAGTTTCGTCCGGAACTTTTGATAACAGTGCACTCAATGCTCAATGCTGTTATTTCTTTTTCCAATGTTGTAATGTTCATCATTTGGAAGTCATGCATGGTAGATAATTTAATTTTAGACTTTGGCCTCCTACACGCCAAACAAAGTGTACAACCAAACTGTGCATTCTTAGATCCGCTTAGGAGAGAGAGAGGCAGAAAAAATGCGACGTAATTTAGCTCTATGCGGATGCCAAATATTTTAATTTGCGGATACACGACGCGTCGCTCTCCTACCAGCAGTTAATGAATGAGCCATCCGAATTCTTGCCCACATTGCCAACACCGCTACCTTATGAACAAAAGAAATGCGCTGATTGACAAAATTAATCGAGTCTGTCCAGCTAAGCAGATTCGAAATATCATATAAGGAAACGCATAATGGCGACACACACTTTTTATGTCATATCTATAGCTACGCTTGTTCATCCGTCCGCAGTCTCTTAAAACGTTAATCCTTGAGAAAATTATCTTTGGAATACCTCGCCTATTGTAACGCTCAATAAAGGTGTCCCTAATTTCAAGGCATTGTTCCGTGACAATGCACCGGCCAGACTAGCTGCATAGAATGCTACAGACGTGCACTTCGCGCGGGAGCACAACACTTTCTTAAAGCTGCGAGTAAACAACTTTTTGCAGGTACTACACCGCCTGATGTGTACCGGTATATAGGTAGGTAGGTACGCAATGTAACTTCGTTCGCATGGAGAGAAATAAATAACGTACCCGCCCATCGACCTTAGCATCGCATAGCCGAACGGAACTCTCTATACTTGCGGATAAATTGTGTATAGATCAGCGGCCGCCGCCACCGCCGCCATCCAGTGCCTATAATCGCTTTACGCACCAACTTGGCACCGAAAGCGTGTTGCGAATCGTGGCTACGCCGTGTTTCAATTTAATCTTAGCGCCATCATCAATTCATTTCGGATCTCACGGAGATTAACTGTGCCGCGGCGCTAAGTGAATTAGAGAGAATACGATCTCGCACAGTTCAATAACGCCGCCAACTTTCAACATTCCGAAAACATGCCGCGCACCGATGCTCCGATCGTCATTTCGCGAATGATCTCTCGATGAATTGGTGTCGTCGAACGGGGGTTTCGCGTGGCCGGTCGGTTGACCGAAATCGCACAATCTGATTGATCAATCTGCCTAGCGCGGGGTAATGTCATCGGCACGTTTCCCTATTGTATATCAATGGCCGAGAGCGCGGAGCGCTAGACGGCCTCTATTTTTATCGCCAGTCGCGCGAATTCTCTAATGTTTGCAATCCGTCGGTCGGAGTCGACGGATTAACGCGTTTTCAAGCGGTTAGGTCATCAAGGTGAACCTGTTTTTCATCGCCAAACGAAATAGCATGAATAGGTAATATGTAAAATGAATTGGGTACCTACTATCTCTATATTAAATTCATATACCTGCCTTCGACAGTGGTAAAATGCTAATGGCTAAATTTATTAACGAGAACAACAGTTCGGATTTGATTAGGTGGTATAGGTATATCTACCTTTTGGTGTGGAGAAAGTTACTGTGTGAAAACCCAATGGCTCATGCCTAAGTGTAACGCGATTATCTATAAACTTCCAACGCGCGATACGGAAATAGAGCAACCATGCAATTTTTGCATGCAAGCCCACTTGAGGTATTTACATACCGATGACATGGCTGCTAGGTAGTCTACTCACGAAAACGCCGGCCAGTGTTAAATCTAGCCAAATGGGTTTGGTAGGTATGAGCTAGTTAGGACTAAAGCAAAACAGCCAGAGATATAAGTCTCGTGTCAGCTGAGGCCATTTTTGTTTGGTTCTTCGCGGCTTTTGCGAACACTCGCACCTGACCAACGTCAGACCGGAAGTTAAAGTTTTTATTTTATTTTTTCCGTTGCAGTTCTGTTTAGCAGTTTTTTTCAAGTTGTAGATATGTACATTCGACTAGTATTTCAGTGCATATTTGCCTGTTTTATTGTGTTGACTGTTATTTTAGAACACGGGAAGGCGGAGGTATTCTACTTCCGAAATATGTGATTCTGGCACCTTTCACGAAAGTACTTACTTGACAAAAGCGCGCGAATTCTGTAACAAAGAATGCTTTGCGTTTTAAAAAAAACTGTTAATAACTGGGTTAAAATGCTGAAAACTTAACTGAAACTAAACTGCCAACGTTTCGCTAAC
>QKMV01000635.1:0-20646 GCA_003287335.1 Lednia tumana
ACGTTGTAGAATCCACGAACACGCGTTGCACTCAGTGCAACGTTGTAGAACCCACGAACACGCGTTGCACTCAGTGCCCGATTTGGATCATTTGCGCCAAGGCTGGCACTCTACCCTCGCCCCCAAGTGTTACAATTGTTGTAAAAGTCAAAAAATTGTTCCATGCGGAATACCAATAGAAGTTGAATATAAAGACTCAATCTACAACCGAATTAAATTGCTCATCTACAGGAGAAGTATTAGGAATAGGATGAACATTCGAAAGGGGAATTTCAGGTAACATTTTCTTGTCCTTTTTCAAGAACCTGCAGGATTGGAACGCCAGCGTTGGCGGCCCCCAAACGCGACACCCTAGGCCATCGGCGTATGGAATAATCTAGTAATACTCCGTTTAGATACTGCGTTGTAGGAGGCCGGCAATATGCACAGTGTGCACTGTGCAATTACGTAATATCCAGAGGAAGTGTTGGGAAATGATCGTATAGCACTCCCATACCACCACTAGCCTCATGCCCGTTGGCTGTTGCAGTTACTAGGTACTTTCTAAGGTTATATTCGACGAGAAATGCATTGTGCATTCAAAGCGCACACATTTTATACAGGGTGACCATGGCATGGTCGCCTTCATTACATTAGAATTCTGAGTTCCGGCAACAGACTTAACAGGCTTACTGCCCGCCGCCATTATGCCCGTGGGAAACCGCCAGAATCGAAACTGCTAAGACTTAAGAATAGGTGTGACGTTACAAATCGAATTCTCAGTGAAGGGTAGTCACAGTTTGCCTAAGTTTCCGAGATGTCGTGTCGCAAACTTTGAACCGAGGTTTCGGCTGTGGTCGAAACTTAGAGCATGCTGACAAGGAATAAACTTCTAAAGCCAATTACATGGCTAGTAATAATTTTAAGAATATTAAAATCACTTCAAAAATACCTGCTTACTCGAGGATCCTCGAGTAAGCAGGTAATCCTCGAGTAAGCAGGTATTTTTGAAGTGATTTTAATATTCTTAAAATTAGAGCATGCTTGTTTTAACAATGTTCACGCTATTAATTTGCGGTTGTCGAGATGTATATTGCATATCCTACAGTAAAATTAAAATTAGTTTACCACACCAGACTTTTAAGGTACCACCATAACGCAAAAAAAATACCACAAATAGTCCACGTTCAACCATGCCCCAGAAGTATCAAAATCAAATTTCAAAAAAGGAATCATTCTGGTATCGAAAGGTATAGGCCACCATTACAATTAGACTAATTACTTCAATCGACGGAAAATAATCAATTAAGTTCAACACATTTTTATTTTTTTTATGTTGGTGGCTATTTTTCGATGCGAAACATAACAAATACGGCCATAGCTCTAAAATCAGCTATATAACGCGTTGGTCACTAGGACTACAGTTTTCGGTTTTTGAAATACATTATCATCGTATGTAATTAGAAGTTTGATGCATTAGTTTGATAAGTGCATCAACAATTCTTAATCAAGGCGTTTCGCTGTAGACTTGGAAATGGCGTCGAAATCAACAGCTACATTTTGTGTCATGCGGTTGGCAAAATTTTCAGAATAAAATTGGCTTTGGTAAGGATAGGCTAATAACACTGTAGGTGAATTAAATACATTGGTCTGAAGGTAATAGAGGAGAATTAAAGGTGGTGTACTATTTACGATCGCCTATTCAGTTTGCGTCAAAGAGCAGATCGACTTTTACGTAGCAGATTTGATTCAGGCCACATGGTGTTGTGTGCCTGTTTTCTGTGTCCGAGAAAACTGTGCCTCAAGATTATGTTTGCCCACTGGATCAGTGACCGCTTCAGACTAAATAAAGCTGAGGGTGGAATTTTAAATTATACCACATGGCTGTGCCTCACCATTGACAAGCTGGTAATAGACAACATTCAAAAATGCTTAATCCAGAGTCAAAAAGGACTTTTGAAAATGCAGTCTCATAAGAGAAGCATTGCACGCACGATTTTAATCGTGAATGTGGTCAATAGACGACTTGTAAGGCTTAATCCTGAGTCAACAAGGCTAAATCAAAACGTATTCTCAAGAATTCCCAAGAATGTATTCCTAAGAAATGCATTGTCAAACATATTTTTATCGTCTCTGGATGGCATTTTGCAAGTGGTCTATTATCTAGGGGGTGGTGTGTAAAACTCTCAACGTTTGGTTGTTGTCAAAAGTCAAAATCACTGTGCGTTTTCTAATCATCGGATAAACCTTTTCTGGAGTAATTCGTTCTGACGTGGGATGGAGCCTACGAATGGGGAAAAAGTCGGTGTTAAGAGAAGCAGTATCTGCCCTGAACTGCCGAGTACAGGTAGCGTCTACGCTGTGAGGCTGGTACCGCACTGCAATAGCCATCTCGAAGTCCGAACGAATCAGCAGGAATTTTGCAATCGATCACCATGGTGCCGGGAACCCATTGTAAGTCTTTGCCAACGTATTATATCGTTGTTTCTTGTGTCCCCCGCTTCTATATATTTGAATGAGCGAAGCGAAAACTTCAATTTGAATTAGGATCGGTAAATTACCATGTCTGGTTAGCGATGGATTTTGTGCCAGTTAAAAGTTATCCCTCGATTGAGCGATTTTCGGGTATTACGATGCCTAGTTAGTGCTTACTCGTAGGTTTTCGTAGGTACTCGTTTTTGAAGTGGTCATGAGTTTATAGGTTAGAATTCATGTTCCACTCATGTAACGACTGAAAAGGATTCTACGCGAACAAAACTTCTCCCACCAGCTGGTGGCATCTGTCTCATTGCATTCGATTACATCTTTCTTTTCAGTGGCTAGGTTTATTGTCTGCTTTAGTTAGAGGTACACGGAATTTTGACACGTTTTTATCCTCGTACTTGTAAGTATCCATGTTTACATCCCGAACATGTTATCTATCTTCACTCCCCTTGCAATCCACCTCTCGACAGTAAGGATTAGTGGAGGAATCCCATGCTGTTCGAGTTGTACCGTCCTTCAGAAAGGACGTTAAGTGGTGGTCCCCTTCGTGCTTTTCGACAGGTGTAGGCTACATGCCGGCACCGGGTTTCCTCTCTTTCCTGTTAGGTTCATCATCACCCTCATTATCACCCTATCATTCACTGACGCCAATAGACCAGTTCCACATGGCCACAAAAAAAAGATTTTAATATTCTTCAAAATAACACTAGCCGTGTAAATGGCTTTTAATTTGTAATTCTTGTCATCAATACCCATCTTCGGGTATTTCAGGATGGTATATATCGTACATTGAAGTTTGGCAAGAAATGTTACTCGCCTCCAAAAACGCGACCATATAGAGCGTTATGGCAAAGCCTTAGTATTTTTACAGGTCTAATTTTAAATACATGTGTGACCATGGGGGGAAGCTTCAACCGAACAAACGTGATCTGCTATCTCTTTAATCGGCCATTTTATGATTCCTTGGGAGGGGAAGGAATGTTAGGATACGCCGTATGCTATATTATAAATCTCGAGGTATTATTTGTTTCAACAGTAAATTGTGCTAATCACGAGGAGCACAAATCAATTTGTCGAGTTGGCTTGTGGAACAAAATTTTAAGCCAGATCAAGAGCGAAAATTTGTCAAAAGATGTGGCTTTCTGAATAACTCAGTTCCGCCGGACAAGAGGTCGGATGCGTAACGGGCCATGCAATTACATAGTTCTGATCGGACTCGGAGAGACATTAGAAGGTTTCTGGGAGCCATTCATTAACATAGGTATCAACATAATATCTTCCTGTCCACGTGCCATAGATGGCTTTTCAGTAAGCCTTGGGATTTGTCAGACTAGAGCACGATCTAGATGGCGGACCGAGAGGACGCTCAACTCTGTGCTCAACGGCACGTAGCGCAGAGCATTTTGCTTCCTGCGTTCGAACAGCGCAGGAGTCAGGTGCGTTCGTTCGCCTTCGACACGTAGGCATTTGAGGTGAAACTCGTTTTTATCAAAAATGAAAGTTAATTCGTGAAATTACCACACGGATTTATTGAGTAACGAATCGCGATCCAAGAAGTGACGGAAGGTCGCTCGATATTGATTCAGTTCGATCGTGATGTGGATCGAAGGGACACGCGTGACCTCTACGTGTTCCGTGACTCTTGATAAGATGCCGTTCATACGTCAAGGATTCTGATGATATGTGACATCATCATGTGACAACATACCAGCTCTATGGGTATAGGTAGGATGCACCACGGGTAGTAAGTTCAGTGAGTAACCGACCAAGCCAGGACAATTTAACGCCGAGTATGGATTAGCAACTTGCATCAAGTGACACTAATCTACCTCCATGGCCCTATTAAAGAATTGCGCCCCACTAGGCCCAAACATAAAAGCCCCTCCCCCCTCCCCCCTCATTTATGTTATATTCATGCGTCCTACAATTACAATAAACTCTTGATGTTAAGTAACTCATTCGCTCTGCATTTTAAGGGCATTTTCGGGCTATTTTCTCGGCAAATCCGCTAATAATCTTCTCGTAGTTTACTCAGTGGCAATTTCGCCCACTATCGCAAGCAGCGACACCGTGTCAAGACGCTCTTGTTTTATCATCGAAATTTGTAGTTTTCAACGTGTTTTTCTGCGTGTAAAACGATCGCTCTCCTTTAGTTCACATTTTAAATTCCACAGTTTGGTGCAAAACCACTACATGACAATCGTTTTAAAGGGAACGCCGCTTGAGTTTTTAATTTGATTTTTTTTAACAGTCCGGAAAAGTATTTTGTTGGGGCGTCCCAGAGGTGCGGGCCAGCCCGACATTTATCGCATATATATATATATACGGGCCTGTCTACCTCACTACTGTATCAATATGTTCTTCTACAAAAGCTGGCTTACTTTTAGTGCTAATCATTTAAAAATTAAATTATAACCAGCTTTCATCTGCAGACTGCATAATGCTATCAACTGGTGTCAACTCTTCCAGAAACTGCAGTAGCTAGTTGATGTTAGGCAACTGGCGTGGATACACCTTTTAAACTACATATGTATACCTTGGACCAATTCACGGTCGGGAAAGATCTAATAACGATGAATTTTCCCTCGGCGCATAGGTACCCCTGCAGCTTCAGGCTGCTGAATGACATTAAACATTTTGCCTTCGCTGCTCGAACTTGAACCCGTCGATATGATTGGCTCTCGTCAATCTCAAGGGCTCGCCGCGTCGGACCACACCTTTCGAGTGATCCCATTGCTAGCTAGCAGGAATAGTACGAATTACCAAGATCATTAATTGTATTCGACATTCGGTACGAACGGAATGAATTCTTTATAATTGCACCGTTAGCCTTTGAGCTGAAGCGATTGGCAGCCATATTGCATCGTAGTTAAGGTATAATTTCATTGAGCCACAACCTCCTCTCCACATTAGTTATTGATAAGACGGCTTCCTTTGGTTGTTGCAGGATAAGCGACTAACTATGTATTCGGCCACCTCAATTTAAAGTTGCATGCTCCAACGTCCCGAGGCCCACGGGGCATTGTGAGGTAACATCTTGATAGGATTTGATCAGATCAGGTTTTTTACCGCTGGAAGGTTGACTGGACCGAAAGCTAATATTAGACGAAACTATTTATAGAAACTTTATCGTATACAGTTATTTAGATTATTTATTGGCATAAAAAATGTTTGCGTGGCGTACCGCTTTTGGCTGTGGCTGACAGAGACCTGTTTTGAATTCGTGCACGTTTAAAATATCCGTGATCTGTTACACAATTTAAACGGCCATAATTAATTGGCTTGGCTCGGCAAGTTCGTATACTTAAACTTGCACATGTAAGGTGTAAGGGTTTTTATCACCCTATAAAATAATGTCACCAATTCAAAGCTATTGAAAACAAACTGTTACTCTCAAGTGGGCATCAGGATGCAAATAGGAGGCTGCTGTGCAAGCCCAAACTATCCGTACCACCGTACCTCCGTAGTAAACTTGAACGTTTGGTGCTTTATTTCTGTTTCCATGTTTTGATAAGCAAGTTACTTAAAAAAATTCGTTCGGAGAGTAGAAAGTAAATATTAAAAGACCTTAATTGCTTTCAATCTTGTGTGAACGATGGGAATGAGTTGACAAATCGACTCGGGAGTCGGGATTTGTCAGGTCCTGTCTAACTTACGAATGGTTAGATGGGGACTGCAATATGGAACCATAAAACTGGAAGCTGGAAACTGAAAGTATCGCTGTTCCAACGTCCTTTATATAATATGGTGATGGTGACACTAACCGAGTCTTTGGTAAAAACTGAAAATAGACGCCTTCACACGATAACACGAAGTACACGCTTCCTGTGTAGATTAGCAGAGGTGTGTCCAACGTTGTCTCCACTCATTATCTTGTTCGATTCGTTGCCGATTTGATACACAGTGGTTCTGGCTGGTACGCGAGTAATACCCCTTGGTTGGTGACAACGCCGTTTCATACAAAGATTTTCTTCATTCAAAATATTTTGCAGTCATACTGAGTTCGTAGCAACTCGCATCGAAAAACTTTAAGCGACTGTGTGTCTGTGCAGTCACCCGGAATTTAGCTTTTTTCGAAAATGGAACTTCGAGCCCTGATTATTATCTATTGTTTGTCATCCAGTGACCAGATCACCTTCGCCTTATCTCGCCGCGACACAATCGCACGAACGCGCTCTTATCGGAACAATGCGTCTCGGTGTACACCTCCAAGGGATTTTATCAGTAATCTAGTATTGACGGGGTATCCATCGCGAGAAGTGCACGCTTTAAAAATGGGAGAGCTCATGCAACGCAGGGTAGCAGACGCATCTTACCCTTACGACTCGAGTAATGCCAGGAAATCATTCTGAAGTAATCGCTATGGTCGCCAGTAGGTAACCATGGGAGATTAGAAAAAAAATCAAACGGACCCCAGTGGCTTGTTACAGTAACTTGCGAATAGTTGAGGCTGAAATTGATGTCTTTTAGGAATGAGGGGATCGGCAACGCGAGCCCATACCTGTGATGTTGCATCGATAAGTGACCCTGTTCTCGATTCGTGGCACGCTTTGTTTACCGACTACAATTATTTATCTTGTTACAAAAATCAATTTGTCGTGATGGATTCAAAGGACCTGGGTTAAAGACCCCGACCAGCCTAATTTGTCGTGATTAAAAAGAAAACTAGTGCATTCTATGTTGAATTCCAGCTATCAATACTCGCTTCAGTTTCTGTTGACAATGAAGTGCGTTTTGGTGGTTTTAAGATTTGAAGGTATACTGAAAGCAAGGATGCTTTCCTACCAGCCCATATAAATAACGTTGCGCGGTATCTCTTTGGGATGTACTTTGCAGCCGGCAAATCTTTGAGTTTGTGATGTTGAGGCAAACAGGGTTTTTCCATTTCTACCGATGGGAACGCCACTGGAAACTCTTCTGTGCTCAAAATTGATCAGTGGCGGCGTCAAGGCTACATGGGTAACCACATGATGTGTCCAGCTATGATGCAACGTCGAGCAGCCGTCACGCGGGCATGACGTCATCGCAGAGCACACATTGAGATTGATTCGACGTTGACTGGCGCCGTTCGCCGTCGAGCGCCGAAGTCGGCAAGCTCGTAGCGAGGTGGTGCAAGGATTGCACTCGACGGCACGATTTTTTTGTTAGCGCGACTTCCGCTTAAAAGCGCGCCTCAAATGCGTACTATTTGGGTGGGCGTAGACTGGGGGAACGAAGGGGTTAGAGACCTCTCTCTTGGCGCGACTCGGACTAAAATTAGGTCGATTTTGGCGCAACGAGATCCAGTGGACCGCACGAGCACTGTTCTTGTGGGCGAACCGATTATGATTTTAGTGAGGACACTGTGAGCGGTCGTGCCATGTTGTAAAGGAACTATCCCAGTTTCAGCCATTGGTGCTACTTTCCGTCAGGTGCATACAATTGTTTATGCTGAATAAAATATAAAAACAACAAGAAAATACTGCTAAATATCCGATGAAGACCCTGATAAGGAAGCAAGTACATCGTCTATTTATAAGAACAGCATGCGGATGACTAATGCTCGCTGTTAATAAAGTGCATTTTAGAGCTATTGGCATGTCATGAGATGCATAGAAGCCACACTCCAGCAATTGATTGGTCAACAACATGCGACAGGGAAAACGGCTGGAAGTCGTATGACGACGTCCACAGAGGAAATGAGACCACAAGACGAGGATAAAAGTGAAGTGACACTTTGAAGCTAGCGTCGCGCGGAGATATAATCAGCATTCAAATCAGCAGACCTGCCAGCCATCCAGGTCGTTAATTGAGGAAAGACACAAAGACGTAATTCCCGACGGTATATAGGGAGCTGGTATATGGTTCGGTATGTGATAGGAAAGTCAGCCAGTGCAACATATGCATGCAACGCGGCTGTATCCGTCAGCACGTAAAAAAACTTGAAATAGCGAATAGCGAGTCGAGCCTTTCGAATCCAGCCAATCAGAGACGAGGTGTGTGAAGGCTCGACTATACACTCGACGAACGTGCGCACAAATCTTGCCCTCATTCATATTATCGCTGTCGCCGCCGCGAGAAACAAGTTACGACGGCGGTTCGTTTGTGCGGTCGAACAGTCGGTGTGTTACCCATCCAACCGAGTGTGATTTACCTGATCGGGAGCCCCGTTGAAAGACGGGACGACAAGATAGATTCTACCTGACGATTCTGGCGATGACCATGAGGAATTACAACGTGAATAACACGGTGAGTGGCGATAGGGGAGCGAGAGAAGAGGGTGTGTTGCGTGGAATCTGCAGCCCGCCGGTTATCGACCGTTCGCCAGTTGCATACGTCACGGGGGCAACCTTTTCCCTCACGATCCCCCCCTTGGGCTCGGAAGTCGTGGCTAGACGTCAATAACGTTCTTCAATACTTTAGATAATCAGTGTTCTTCTTGTAATGGCTGCTTTTATCTTTTTGTTAATTAACTGGGAATCGAGAGATAATCCTCAAACTAGTGGACACGTGCTTGACTGTCACTTATGCTGTCAGTGTCGCCCGGCCATTGTACCCAACGTCAACTCGCATGTAATAAGTGTTAGATGAAATCATAAAACCGGACCCACCCCCTTTGTAAGTTACGAACAGTAACATAGAATACTGGCATAAGAATGACTTGAGTATTTCCTAGGGCCTTGGAGATGGTTCACTTTTTTTTGACATGCGTGATGATCGACATTCGACTACTGTATTGATAAATATCGACGTGCGATCAATGAATGCTCCACAAAAACTATTGCGTTCAATTTCAGTACGTTTTCTCAGTAAACCTAGCCAGTTAACTCGATGCATACATCACGCGTGAATTCAAAGTGTCTACAACTGTCGAGGCATCTTCGGCAAAGTCAATCGATAAATATATTTTATTCTTGACTTGCCGAGTCTAACAGTGAAAGGTCCTATCAAAAAACACGAAAAGCAGGATTTTTCTGGTATATTTCTCGTAAGAGTCTGCCTCTCCTCCCTTGGAAAGAATGTAATTCTCGTAGCTGAAATTGAACCATGTCATTGGTTTGAATACTGAATGGTATCTCAAGTACACTCTTCGTGCACTCAGACTAAACTTGAAATGTGTACACGTCGATACCAACGGCACAAAAAATCTGTCGCTCGTAGGTACTCATGTACCATAACATAACCCAACTTAAAAAAATGTTATCTATAAGCAAAAGTGAACTAAAATCGCATTCAAATAAAAATCCGAAATCCAAGTGCAGGAATTGATACTACTTCAGAACACATCATTTTACCAGCCATTCTACTTTAACCATACAATCCAACACAATTTCAAATCATTCAACTCGACAAAATCTACTTTAAAAAATGGTCAATTTCTTGTCTGTCATTCGAACTTGGCTGAGCTGACGTAGGTACCCACAACCAGCTGGGCTTATCAGCCGAAGTTCAATCGCTTATCACCGAACACTTTGGTCAGTCGAGTCGGTTGGCATGTCAAATGGCGAGCCGCGCGACTTGATATTGTCACCAACGATCGAAACCGAGGATTGGTGGGGGGGAAGCAAGATACACAACATGTCGGTCTTGGTGTAATTGTAATTAGCGGGAGAATAAATAACTATTGTTTGCAATTGCTGAGTTGCGACACGCAAAATGACTTGACGTCTTTTGTCGCGAGTGTTGGCGTTTTCAAGGCGTCGCGAGAACGCATTCATTTCCAAAAATATTGGCGCCCAAAAGAGGGGTCTTTTGTACGTATCTAGAATTTTCTGCCATTTATTAAATTGCACTCTATGATAATTCTCTGGCATAGACCTTCGCGAAGAGAGACTCCTCAAATATCGATGCCTTTATATTAAATGTATTATATTTTATAGAATAGACTTCTCCACGCTTCTAAAATACCGTGTGGGGGCTTTACATTCCATTGTTATAAGAGTTTTCACTCTTTGAGAATTATTCTGGGAATAGGTTCCCCAACGAAAGGCTTCATAGATGTAGGCAATTAATCTACGGCTCCAATGTATGGTTCCATAATGAGCCGCCGGACAAGCATGCCTTATATTTCCTATTTCCACTCTGTTCGAAATGGCTGTGCAAAAGCATTGCTGACGAAAACAATTCCGACGCAAGCAAATTTAAATAGAGCTGGCGTTGAAGCTGGCCTTGTCACAGCTGGCGTTCTCGCGATTCCCCAAAGAATGTGTAGGTATTTCATGATTAGATCGGAGCATCACCGATAGTTCGTGACAAAGCGTTCGTTGAAGTCGTCACAACTCTTACTTTACTACTATGTAGGTACTAATGTTTATCAGTACAACACCAATAGGTAGGTAATTTCTATCAACGCTGCGCGTAGGCAATCGCCAATTGTTGAGCTTTAGTTGTGCATTTCGCAAGATTTTCGCAACTGGACGTGTCACGTGGTGGCGAATGGCGGCACGAGGAAGCGATTATTGAAGTTGCTGTTGGCTAAAAGATAACATGCTGCCTTTACAAACATCGCACTTAGGCGCACACGTCACGTGGCTGTTGACCGCTGTAGTAATCTGAACAGCACGGATGACTAGCGTCAAAGATTGTCATATATTATATTGCCTATAGCGGCATGCGATTAACAGACTGCATTTTTAGAGGATGCTTATATAAATACAACCGCTACATGATGTTCGCTGCTGTCCAGAAGATGAACCACGCGATGATTAAAATACACTTTTTTTTTCGGGAAGTTCGCACAAGCTTCAAAGCTGCATCTGGAGCTGATAATGTGACAGCCGTGCCCTTTGGCGGAGGAACTATCTCGGCGTTTGCCTGGAATAGTTGTGCGCCACCACGAGCCGGTCACATCTGGGTGCCTGGTCTCGAAAAAGATTCGCGTTGACGGAAATTTTCGTTTCCTATAGTGTCAAAGTAAATGGGAAACGAGAATTCTTGCCATCGAGAATATTCCGAGACTAAAGGCACCCAGGAACGAATCTGAGGCCTCTTGCAAGACGCACTATAGCCGCACGGCCACCGTGCTGGGTGCATCGTTGACGGCATAACCGATACAAAATTCTGAGTTAAATTACCTTGCCTTGCCTTTAAGATTTTGATTCGGTGGCGGGTGGACACATAAATTAAAAATACATGGACGAGTGTGACTCATGTACATAAAAGTGTTCTGTTTTTAGTTTTGACTCTGTACCGAAGTCTAAAATAAAATTAATCAATTGGAAATAATGACGCATTTGATAGGCATACTCGCCAACGCATAACCTTCCTCCCTTATCAATTAGCGTCAATCAATAAAAGAATAAATAAATGACTGCACGTTATGATCTACACTGCACGCGGCCACGTCTTTTGCGATGATGCACAATATGTTTCAATTTTCAATGCATTTCAATGCACTTTGCGTGCCTTTACCTTGAAACGACGATAATAAAACGACGTTCGGGATTACGTCACAAATGCATGTAATTGTGATGCCACGTGCGAGTTCGAGCCTCCAACGCGCGTGTTCCTTTCATGGTTTGGGGGGGAGGGGAAGGGAAGTATAGGAACGAACTTGACTGTGGATTTCCAACGGCCGACTGCAAGATGCTCTATGCGGGCAACCTGCCAAGGTAGGAGGCACGGCGCAATAGACACGTTTCCAAGAAAACTCGATTTGTAGCTCCCGTATCTCCAAGCTGGTTAAAAACTTAATCCATCGTTAACTTTCAAATAAAATCGCTTGCGATAACGGGGGGGGGGGGGGGGGGGGGGGGGGGGGCATCCTCTTTCGTCTACGTTATCAGTCTATTCCACATCAGCTTAATAGCAGGCAACTTACGCTTGTATTTACTACAGGTTAAAAACGCCTGGCTCAAAAATGAACGTTAAATTTAACCAATAAATTTGATTAATTAAACCCACCCTGCGACATATTATATGAGTTGTTTGGCTGTTGAAGAAATTTCACAAACAAACATTGGGTTATCGTATTCGTATATTGTTATATTTAGTTCGTTAGTCTTCAAGGTACAGTAATCAATGACGCCTAGAGACCCTAGGCTAGGATAGAATGCTTATAAAAATAGCATGTTCTGATAGGGACAGAAACATAAAACAGAAAACTGTCACTACGAGGACGTCACAAAAGTTGCAGAGTTCAATTTTCAAGAGTGATACACTAGGTATAACGACGTTTGTCTTTAAATTGTTACATTTAGGAACTATGATTATAAATCGGTGTTGGAACAAAATTGAAATGGACAAAAGAAATGTTCTCTGTACATAACATAATACTACTACTATAAAACGTGGGTCGTTTAATCCATGAATCCTCCGAACCCCAAGCGTGAAACAGGATCGATGATTGATCCATCGAATCGAAATGGTTCAAGCATGATTCAAGCCTCGTGTCGTTTGGTTGCAGATCCGCGAGCTGTGCAAGGACCTGACTCTGACCAACGAGCAGCTGCACGAGATGATGGACCACTTGGTGAAAGACATCAATTTGGGCTTGGGCAAGGACACGCACGCCGAAGCCATTGTCAAGAGCTTCGTCACCTACGTCCAGGACATGCCCAACGGCAACGGTACGTCTCACCCTCGAGTCTCAACATCACACCACCCGCGCCCATCCTACACCGTCCATGAAGATATTCTTTACCCTCATTTCTATCTCATAATCTGAGCACTAGTTAACAAAATTCAAATCTAAAAACTAGGTTGGAATTCTACGCTTACTCCCCCGAAGGAAGGGAACAGAATAAGTAACGAAACGTTGGAAAAGCTCTAGTAGATTTCTCAGCATTAAAACCTTTTTTGGAAATTGGTTTCTTTTTAACGCTGATAGGGCAACTGGAATAACACCTACCACATGCTGCAATAAGGTACAGGAGTAGAGATCGGTATGTCTTTCACGAGGTATCGCCCTGACTTGGACATTCCGTTTATAGCGATTGGTAGCCATTCGACTTTCGCGTTCAAGTGGATAAGGAGGATTGGATGTGTGCACTCGTGGAATTTCAGACAGCGAGACGTGTTCGTCGGACAAAAGCTCATCTTGCTGAGGTCCTCATTTTTAGAGCCGCTTAGCAACTCGACAATCTCGCTGATGCTCATAATCGTCTCTAATTGCTCAAATTGCTTGCTGCGTACTTTTGACGTGGTTACGGATCTACAACAGCACATAGAATTGTCAATTCGGACACGGCTTGAGTAATTGGGATGTCCGGTGTAGTGGAGTAGCATTCGATCTCGGCCTACATTTGGCTCTTGGTAGCCATCTTTTTCACCCTCGAGGCAGAATTGCGACTTCGTCAGCCTGAAGATAACAGCCGCTGTAACTCCATGGTATCTGAACCCCGTCAACACCGAATGGTTTGGCATGTTGGATACACCGGTTCCCGTGAGATCACTGAAGTTAAGTAGCATTAAGATGGACCAAAGTTTGGATGGGCGATCATTCATACCAAGGTCCATTTCTGCTCGGGATAGAGTTTGGAGGGTTTGAAGCTAGTGTAGAAGCATCAATCCCCTTGACATCGCCCTCTCGACAGCACGGATTAGTGGAGGCTAGTAGAGGAGCTAGCGTTAGTGGAGGATTAGTAGTGGCCATGCTATTCGAGTTGTACCGCCCTTCGGAAGGGACGTTCAGCAGTGGCTCCTTGGTGCTTTTTGACAGGAGTAGGATTTTTTGTGCCGGCACCGGGTTTCCCCTATTGCCTGTTTTCATCATCACCCTCATCATCACCCTATCATTCATCGACGCCACTAGACCAGTGCCGTAGGGCCAGTTGTCAATAAAGTGCGTCGCTAAACACCACAAAATCAAATCAATAAATCGATCCCGTCCAGACTCGGAAGAGTCTAGAAAGCTATTGGTGGACGATGCTGACGGCTGTTGTGTTGCAGAGCGCGGCAAGTTCTTGGCACTGGACCTGGGTGGCACCAACTTCCGGGTGCTGATCATCCAGCTGGGCGAGAAGCACTTCGACATGCAGTCCAAGATCTACGCCATCCCGCAGACCATCATGCTCGGCACCGGTGAGGAGGTACGCACTCTTCACGCATATTCTCACTTCTATCACTTTGCACATTCTTTCGCGTTACCTATATTCACATATGCATGCTCATTTGGGAAACTTGAGCTATCTCTCCTTATAATTTAACATTTTGCTTGGGCTGGCCCAAACAATGACTTGCAGAATTAATACGAACCTTGCTGTATTCAAGGTTTAAAACGCCTCATCGACACCGATTCTGAGTTCCGAAATAGCAATCCCCCTCTGAACACTTGATTTTCATCCAAACTGGATTCTTTTGGATCAAATGCCTAGCTACTTCTTTCGGGTAATCGTACGCAAGGATCAGCCCACGTAAATTACGGCAACCTTGTACGTGGGCAAGGTAAATTCTAATTCAAAGCTCATTGGACGAATGCATCAGACTAGCGTGGCTCGAACTGAACTCCTCGCACTCGTAAGATGATCGGCCATTCGGTACACGAAGATTCGATGACTCGATATTTGTTGCCTACGTTCGACGAAACTTTTAAGGCGGATGTTTCGTTTGGATTGCTAAATTGAATGAGGATTTCGCTTTTCCGTGTCGGAATTTTGTCGAGGCAAGCTACCATGGTTCATGAGGGGAAAGTTCGCCTGAGTGCATGCGTGCCCGGACGAGACCGAACGTATACGACGAAGAGTCTGACGAGATGTTTTGGCCGGCAGTTGTTCGACCACATCGCCGAGTGTCTGGCCAACTTCATGCGCGAGCATGAGGTGAACGACGAGCGGCTGCCGCTGGGCTTCACTTTCAGCTTCCCGCTGATGCAGAAAGGGCTCACCAAGGGGCTGCTGGAGCGATGGACCAAGGGATTCAACTGCAGCGGCGTCATCGGCCAGGACGTCGTCCAGTTGCTCAAGGACGCGCTCGCGCGGAGAAACGTAAGTTGCAACTCGAGAACGAATTTGAGACAAAGTACTTTTAATGTTTCACAGTTTTCCTCGGTTTTTCTCTGTGAGTGAGAATTTTCTTCTCGACGTTTCGACGAAGCTTGCTTCGTCATCTTCAGGAGTGAAGTCAGTAGACGAAAAGTACTTTTCTTTCAGCCGATTTAAGCGGTGTTGTCAGTAGCAAAACGCTGCAACTCCGCATTTTTCCGTTGTTTGAAGGCCCACCCTATCAACGAACCCTAATAATACGTGTCTGATTGGCTTTGACACGCGTCTGGGTGGAGAAAACGCTGTGAATTTCACAGTGTGTATCGGGAACCAAGAGAGGCCAAAGGGCTTTGTACTAGACGGAACAAGTTAGGTATCCAACAAAATAGGCCGACCCAGACCATAGTAAAGTTTTAGATACATTTTTAGTCCCGAAAACGAAGGTTTTCCTGAAAAATAAATAATCAGTTTCCCACAGCAGGAGACCATTGTGTAAGAGCAGAGTTCAATCGCGAAGTTCCTCGAACTAAAAGTTAACATCAATGGCGTGCATTAGTCAACGCTCTTGACTAGTTTCGCAAGCTTCAGTTGACGTAGTTTCAAACTTTTGTTAAGCATACCATTAACGGTTTAATGGGGCCAAAATAGAAGCAGGATTTTTTGTGGGGTTCTTTGATGTCGTTTTTTAACGGGCGCGGAGGACTGCCGAGGTTTTAGTCTGGGTTGTGTCTTTCAAACGTGTCCCATTTCTGAACGGCGTGGACGTGTTTTTCGCAGGACGCTGCCATCGAAGTGATGGGCATTTTGAATGACACGACCGGCACTTTAATGTCATGCGCGTTCAAAAACCACGACTGTCGGATAGGCTTGATCGTGGGTAAGTGCAACGCCTCCGTCTACGGCGACGTGAGCGAAGAGCGAATTAACCAGCCTGGGCTACGTTGGACTCGATCGGGGTTAGATTATTCCGCTAACACTTCGGCAAACATTTATTAACAATCTCGGTGCATGTGCGGGGATGTCGATTCACGCATGGCTCACTTTATAAAAGGGGCGCAATTTCACATTTCATCGATCATGCAAGTGCTCGCGTTGAGCATGGGGGTAAAACGAGGACGTTTGGATATTGTCGCACATTTATGCTAATCAGGTTTAAATCAAATCACCAATACATAACTAGGGGCTTCCCAACTGCACTGCATCATTGAAAACATATGTCATTGGTTAAGCCCTAATGGTAGGTATAACTGAAACGGCTGAGGTGCGACCCATAATTATACTTCCGTCGCAGTCAAGTAATTACTGCCATTCAGTAATGGCAGTCTCGGGAATCACCGACGTCGTCTGATCTGCATCCAGCCAGCGACCTTTACGCAGCCTGATGTCACCGAATTAATGTCTCTGCGGTGCAATTGGTTCACGGACGATTGTGTGTGCCTTTGGTATTCCCGTCTATTATCCACAGCGACAATTACGCACCTCCGTGGCCTGAGCGGTTTAATACGCAATGGGCAGAGTTGAAGACTGCGAAGAGGCAACGGCGTAGCGGACTACTCATCAATCAGGTCCACAGAATCGCGGATGGTGGCTATCTTCGCCGTCATTGAGCTGCAAGAGACAGTAGCTATACGTTTGTCTGCGAAGTTCGGAACTAAAACAAAAAGCTTAGCAACTAAAGCCAGTCGCTCAGCTCTGTTCCGGACTGCTAACGAAGCATAGCTACTGTGATAGCTTCTGAAGGCTGTGGACGGTAAAGATGGCCGCCACACGGATTCTCTGGGTCGTATTGATGGTTACTCCACCAGCCCGTATGCTGTGGTAGCCGCTGATGTCTGCCCAGTATTTGCCGAACCCACGGCCGTGAAACGCCTCGCAACACTTGGCTGATGGAAGCTGGCTCTGGTTGCTTTCAGGATGTCAAGATCGACATCTGCGCGATCCTGAATGACACCACCGGCACCCTCATGTCCTGCGCCTGGAAGAACCACAATTGCAGGATCGGACTCATTGTCGGTAGGGAACGACAACCGCTCGATTTTGCTCTATTGTTTTGTTTTCTTGCGTGTGCGTGCGGCTAGTGTTTATTTCTTTCCTACGCGCGCTTGTGCAGGTGATGGTTTATCTCTTTCTACTCTTGCAGTTTTTCTTCGCTTGTAGGCAGTTTAACGTTGCTTCATTTCTCTCGTCTGTTACCTGTTCGACTTTTCTTCACGTTTTTTTACAAGTGTTTATTTCTTTCCTACGCGCGCTTGTGCAGGTGATGGTTTATCTCTTTCTACTCTTGCAGTTTTTCTTCGCTTGTAGGCAGTTTAACGTTGCTTCATTTCTCTCGTCTGTTACCTGTTCGACTTTTCTTCACGTTTTTTTACAAGTAGTGCATTTTGTGTTTTATTTTCTCTGTATCCTTCAAACTAGATGAAGCAATTGTTACATTTCCTTGTTCGTGGTTATATTTTTTAAGTTTCAGTATTTTTTTCCTGTAGTAGTAGCTGCAGTGGTGGAGGCTGTTTCTTTTCTGTTTTACATGAAATGTTCCTTTCTTTTCATCTCATTTATTTCATTGCTCTGCATGTTGCTTTGCTTCTCGCTTGAACTCTAGAATGACGTTGGTCGTGCAAATTAGTGGTGATGCGTTGATTCTATTATGGTCATTGATAACGAGAAGCTTTTTAATGTATTTGAAGAGCGAACCAGCTTTCTGAGGTTTTTGATAGGCATGCAAAATCAGAAGCCCCCTGCTGTAAATTACATAATATATTGAAGGTCGGTGTTTTTGATGTTTGTTTTGTCAACTTCAAGACATGTATCGTAAAGCATCATCGTACAAGTCATCTAGTTACACTTACATGTGTGTTGAGTCAGTCAACATTTGCAGACGGATATACAAAACCTACCGATGAGTAAAATAAAGATTCAACGAATGTCACACTTAAAATTACATATCAAAACAAACCTAAAATACCTCGGCTTTCATTATTTACGAAATCTTTTCCATTCTCAAACAAAACTGATATCTGCTGCCACTGCTATTGCTAGGTTGCTCGAATCTTGTCTCCGGTTCAAGACGAATTCTTCAAGTCTCGACGCTTCCATCCAAACCTAACCGGCTTCCTCCCTGACACCCTACAGGCACTGGCAGCAACGCTTGCTACGTCGAGCGCATCGAAAACGCCGAGATGTTCGAAGGGCCCACTACGGGCTCGGGTCACGTGCTCATCAACACCGAGTGGGGGGCGTTCGGGGACGACGGTCACCTCGACCATTGCCGGACGGAGTTCGACCGTGAGATTGACCTGCACAGCATCAACCCTGGCAAGCAGCTGCTTGAGAAGATGATCTCCGGCATGTACATGGGCGAACTGGTGCGACTGGTGCTTGTCAAGTTCACCAAGAACGGACTCTTGTTCGGCGGGAAGGGCTCTGACCAGCTGTTCACGCGCGGAAACTTCTTCACCAAGTTCGTCTCGGAGATCGAGAGGTGATTATTACTATCAGAGAGCGCCAGAAAACACCGTTACGAGTGGAAATAATGATTTCCAAATGAAACCCACGTCCACTGGCACATCTTGTCCTGTGGTCACTTTGGCCACACGACACTGTTATAAATTCACTCATTAATTCAAACTTTCTCGCTAGGCAAAAATTTTTAATTTCACTTCACACAGTTATGTTCTCTGGTCATGGCTCCAAAAGGTGTTAACCTTCATCATCATTCTATTTTTAGAGAGATTGTATCGATGTGGTCTAATTGCAAATTGAACACGTCTGTTGAGGTGGGACAATTGTAGTGGCGGTTAATCGAAACCTCACAATTACTGCCAATGGCACCATGGGAGCTGCTACCAAAATAGCAGCGTTCAATTTGCAGCCATTCATCTTCAAAATTCTTTTCATAGCTTACCCTCCGGTAGTTTATTTACGCAATTAAAGTTCAGTGAAATACCGAACAAAAGCCCGAGGAAAGTTAAATTTAGTGTTCAGGCCCCTTTACTTATCTACGCAAGAAGCAAACCAGAGCATAACCGTGAAAAGTATACTTAACATTTTTTCGCGTAGAGTAGTACCCCCTTCGGTTCAATTAAGCTTTCATCATGGTGCAAGCGTTGCGTAACACGTTCCCTTGCCCCCTACCTTATAGCGACAAGAAAGGCACCTTCAGCAACTGCCGCGAGATCCTGGAGGAGCTGGGTCTGAACCACGCGACGGACCAAGACTGCGCTAATACCCGTCACGTGTGCGAGTGTGTGTCCCGACGTGCCGCTGACTTGTCTTCCGCTGGCGTCGCTACGCTCATCAATAAGATGGGCCAGGAGAGCGTCACAGTCGGCATCGACGGCTCGGTCTATCGTTTCCACCCGCACTTCCACAACCTGATGATGCGCAAGATATCACAGCTTGTGCGGCCTGGGCTTAAGGTGAGAATAGTACGAAGTTGTGACGAGAGACAGGTTTAAAAGTATTTGTCTGCAATCACGTAAAAATGTCGAATATACTCGTTGTCCAAAGAGGCAACATGTGACAACTATGTTGACTTTTTTACGCAGTCGCTACCCTTGCCAGTCTCTACCAAACATGTTTCTGCCAGAAACTTACTACTTGTCCCCATGTGACGCCTAGATGCTTGTCTGACGTGGCTTTGTCTCCGTTGTTGTAGTTTGACATCATGCTGTCAGAGGACGGCAGCGGTCGAGGGGCGGCTCTAGTAGCGGCGGTGGCGTGCAGGGATCGGTGAGCCGCGTCGCCAGTGCAAGCCGGCGCAGTCAGCTTCGGTCTTCTGCCGCTAGGGAGCGGCATGGGAGCGAGCCAGGCTGCCTTGGCGGCCACACATACTTGCGAAACTCGTTGATATTAGCAAAATGATTGTACAGAACTAGAACGTAATTATTTGGGTTCCTATGTTGGGATGAGAATAGTTGGAGTAGTCATTCGATGGCAATAGACTGTTGTCACTGAGCACGAGATTGAAGCGAACTTCCTAACGCTGATCGCACAGGCTGGCAGAGCCACCTAGTGTTGACATTGGAAGTGAGAAGTAGGTCAAACAATTGAATATAAAATGATCCCACTTTAGATACTTTTTTTAAAATAGGATATTTCTTGATTGGGATATCTTTTGGATGAACTGATTTTAGAGGAATATTTCTACGTTATAATTTAGAATGTAGAACCGTAAGACATAACATCAAAGCCTCGATTGGCAGGCTTAACTTTACTAGTTAGTAATCACTGATAGGCGAGTGATAAGTAATTGTTGATCATGTCTTTCTAGGAAAGGCATTGTAAT
>QKMV01000636.1:7115-20639 GCA_003287335.1 Lednia tumana
TTCCGATAGTCTGTTGCTATGGTTTCAAAACAAAGATACGCTTCTGATTGGCGTGATTAGCTGTCAAGGAGGAGAGAGACGTCATTGACTGTTCCGATAGTCTGTTGCTATGGTTTCAAAACAAAGATACGCTTCTGATTGGCGTGATTAGCTGTCAAGGAGGAGAGACACGCCAGTACGCGTTTTCAGCTTCTGCTTTCAGCTTTCTGACCAATTCTGAAGTTTTTAGGACCAGTTTTTCAGTGACTCGTTAAGAACCTGACGGTTCGTTAACTTGTTATTACCATGGCAACAGCCAATCAGGTGTCTTGATTCTTTATCTAACGAACCGTTAATATTTAACGGACCACTGAAAAACTGGCCCTTAGAGTGATAAAACTGAGCCAAATAGTTCCACACATGAAAAGTAAAAGTAAATTTGTGAACCAGAAACAATGTTCTATCTGAACATATCAAACAAACTGTAATTTGGGCGCAGAGGAACTTGCCTCAAATACTCGGAACAGATTGAGGAAAACGTAACGAAGTCTCGAACGCAAAAGCGAGAGGAACAATACATTTTTCAAAATGTCATGGATGTTAGTAGAGATCTTCTTGCATTCACGCCATAACGCTTTACATAAACACGTTGCTGGATGAGCGTAGTATCTAGCAAAACTTCAAAAGGTATACACCATAAAAGGCATGCATTACAAAGCTCGAGATTTCTGCCTGTGTAAATGACAAGTGGCTGTTTGGCCAGTCGCCCACTTCTTTTTTCTTCAGCGAAATGACTAGTTGCCACGAAACACGCATTCAACTGGTGTGGGAGAGAAACGGGAAACCATGCTTTGGAAACTTCCAAATATATTGAATTTAAAAAACGGACATTTCAGATCGCGCTCAAAATTGAATACCATCTTTGTTGAAACATATTAGACGTAATTGGAAAGTTTCACCAAATAAAACGCAGAACTTTGGCCTGGAGAGTGTGACAAAGTTCCATTAAATCTAAAAAAAAAAAACACAAAAACGAGTTTTCAACAAAACAACTCAACTGATTGCGCTCAAAATTGCATCACTTCTAAATTGAAACCTCGCAAAGATATCTTGTAAGTTTCATTAAAATTGACGAAGCCGTTTAAGCCACACATACAGCAAACAAATGGTGGAAAAAGTCGATTCAATCATCAAAAATGTACAGATAAGGGAATTGCAGAGAAAACATGCCATAGATTGCGCTCGAAAAGATTGTAAACGTTTCCTGAAAGTGTTATTCAATTCGGTTCAGGCGTTTGGTCTGCAGAGCGCGAACAAACACAGAAAAAAAACACAAAATGTTTCTACTATTTTTAAAATGGAAGTTTTCGCTCCGCTCATCCAGTAAATATAACAGTAGGTGGTCATGAGACTAAATACCGAGAAATTTTGGTTTAAAAAAAAACAATTCAGTATTTATTAGCAAGTGGCAAAAAAGGCATAAAAGTTACGACTGCGAATCCAAAGGAACAAAAAGATTTAGATTTTTTATTTTTTAAAAGCTTTTGATATTTATAACGTTATTACCACAAGACAAACGGGGAAGGGGGATTTACGTCCGAGATATGTACCTTTCGACAAAAAATATGTCAGTTTTCAACGATTTGACTGATTTGCCCGATGTCAGTTGACTGACAATAGTATTTCTCTGGATACAAAAATGTATTTGAAACGACGAAATGAACCTGAATAAACATTTATTTTAACTGAACCCTGAAAGATGAAATAAAAAATATTTTCTTGGCTCATTATATATATTGCGTGCGAGAGAATTTAAGCAATGATCGGAATTAAGTGAATATATAAATGTACAATGATTGCTTGACACGATTGTTAATTTTAATAATTAAAAACTTGACCAATCAGGTCGGGCGACCCCATATTGTAATTAAGGGTATCAGTTGCTATTTGGCAAAACAAGAAAGTGTCACGTTCATTTTTCCCTGATGAAGCCAACACGAGATTCATTGTTTCTTGCAAACGTGGTTATTCTCTCCTCTGCCTTCCTTGAACAGTGCATTCTATTTGCTGTAATATGCCTTCAACAAGATAAGGTAAATGATAAAATACCTCGCATTGCCGGTTACTCAAGTAAACACGAACCCTATGCAGGGCTCAATGGAGAACATAAAGAAAATGACATCGATAACCCATTACATCTAAAACTTCCTGGCAAATGCGTCAAATTCGGTGAATCCCCCACGAACGCACGCACGCACGCACGCTATCGTTCCTATGTTTCAAATAAAAACACTTTCGATTTATTTTCTATTTCATTGTCTTCTATTTGTTTTGTGCCGCATTTGTCAAAATTACTCATCATAACAAGTGATTGCAGTGATTGCGTGCTCGGAGACGGGTTCGTAAGTGCGATAGGAATCTTAAAAACGGTTACAATATAACGGTAATTCACGAAGTAGTGGTTATCATAGTTGCTACGCTCCGCGGTCGATGTAGGTTACACATACAATATACCTACGATAAAAGAAAAACACTAGTGTTAGAACTAATCATCGCCATGGTAAGGACTATTTGCGATCGCACTATTCGCTATGTATAACGGCGGCTTTCGTCATTGTAAATACATAATCTTATCGAATAATGAATCGACTAAAGCTAGCACTCGTGGATAAGGGTAGCTAGCTAGCTGTAGAACGGTAAATGTGCTCACGAAGTCCGATTGCTGGCACAAATACGGTGACGTCAATGTGTAGAAGGCACCTATTTCTCAGATCGTAAGTTCTAACCACTCCATTATGCTGCTGTTGTAAAGAATAATCCGCGAAGAGACCAAACAATGACAAGTCCTGAGATAGTGACGGTCTCATGGAGGTCTACAACGATAAGCTCAGACAGTCCAGACCTTATGAGAGATCCAATACACTTGTGTATTAAATGTAGAATTTTATGTTGTCTCGATACAAAGTCGCAAAACGAAAACAATGTTAATAAAAAGCTCGTCCAAATTCCACTAATCAGTTGTCACGCTATTAACTAGTCTAAATTGAATTGTTATCGACATACTGTACAACACATTCATCAACGTTAACTACAACAAGCGGGTAATGCAACATGAGAGTTATGGTGACGTTTATTTCGTTGCGGTGCGACTTACACAAGCCAGAGGGGCTTGGAGGCCAACTTACTAAACAAACCCTGCTTTCTGAACACACTTTTTTGCTCCGACTTGGCCAAATGAAGCGTTTTGGGGAGCATTGCCAAGAGCTCTTCAGCTGTCCGTAGGCACCTATGTGACGTAGCGCTTGTGACGTCACATCGTCACGACACACGCCCTAATGATGGCATCACTTCATTTAATTGGGCTTTGGATCTGTATAGACTAGTAACAGAACTGGCCAACCGGCCTACCGTAGGTATTGCATAACATATTCATCAAGTCTACCATCCAGCGAGTGTGAACAGATGAAATTGACGTGTGTGACATACAAGGGAGGGAAAAGCTGGTAGATACCTAATAATTTATCTTCAATTATATTGAGCATCATCCTGTGACTGACACCTCACATGGTGTCTGTAGCAACAGGCAATTATTACTAATTAGCAGACCAGCTAGTCACTATGGCTAGTTAGTTAGGTAGGTGCCATTACCTACAGACGAAAACTGCTCAGTTCATGCAATTTTAAAAACACATTTTCTACAGCGTATTTATTTTTACTTTGACATCCTAGCCTAGGGTCCCTAGGGTTTCTTGCTCAAACTCTTCAGACTAAGCTGTAGTCAGGAAGTATGGGTGCTTATTTGGTAATTTCATTTCCAGACAAATATATACGCATGTTTTAATTTTGTAAACATGTTTTAGTTAAGTAATATTTATTGAAACAATTAGGTGAGAAGTTAGGACTGCTGGTAAGGTAATGTGACATAGGCTGTAGGTACCATACCCACACAAAGCAAAAGATTTTTGCACGAAAAATCACTTTTTGCAGTTATATCCAGATTTACTATCATATAACGGTAAAGTGGAATTTTTACATACCAAGAAATATATGTGAAGCAAGTTTAAATCAATATGATCTTTGTTATGTGAAAATTATTGTGAAATATGAATTGTGGAGTTTTCTAAATGGAAATGTATTGTTGAACACCTTGGGGGTTCCAATTGATGGTCAGTGCTACTCAGTAGCAGTAGGCACTCTTATTCTCTGATCAATGGATTTTTTCCTGTTCGTTGATTGATTGAGTATTTGGTGTTCAAGGACCCACTCGACTCTTTGCCCTGTGGCATCGGTCATCTGGCGTCGGTAAATAATAGGGCGATGATGAGGGTGACTATGAACCTCGACAGGGAAGAGGGGAAACCTGCTGTATTCCACGTAGCCTACTCCTGTCAAAAAGTACTCAGAGGACCACCGCTTAATGTCCCTTCCGAAGGACAGTACAACGCCAGCAGTAGGATTCCTCCACTAGCCTGTGCTGTCGAGGGGTCATCAAGGGGACTTAAGCTGATGCATTAGCTTTTAACCTTCCAACCTCTCTCCAGAGCAGAACTGGGTCTTAAATTTAATGATAACCCCCCAACCTCTGACCCAGTCCAATGTGACTTAACTTCTGTGAGCTCACGAGAACCGGTGTATCCAACATGCTAAATCGTTCTCGCTTTTTCTGAACTACCACTGCTGGATTGATAATGGGTTCGTCACCCAATGCATCAATCTCTAACAAGCAAACAGGTGTAATCATAGTCCAAATGAAAGACAATTATTGATTCCTTCAGCTTGAAATGACAAATGTAATGTGGGTACCAGCATCTCTGCATTACACTAAATCTGATAAAAGGGATGCTGCAGTGAGTTTTTGCAATAGGCATAAATGTATCCTGCTTTTGATTTGATGTGCAACAGTTCATGCCATTTAACTTTTAAGCAAATAAAATAATATGTAGGTAGCTATATTTTCAAAAATCGGGCCATAGCCAAATGCCAACATCACAAAATGTCCATAACACACATACCCTCAACCAAGAATTATATCAAGTGAACTTCAAACAAGCAACATAATATATAGATGGAAAGCTGTCTCCAGACAATACATTTAAATGAAATCCCAAACCAACAAACTTTCACCCTTATTTTGATTAACAGGCTTCTTGAATAAGAAAAACCAATAGATAGGTATGGTACTATCAAAGTGCCTCCAATATTCTTATTTTGTTCATGTTCAAGACTGCAAGAGTTCTGCAAGAGCACCAAAATTTGTTATGAATGGTCAAGTGCCGACTGGAAAGGTACCTCACTACACCAAGGACTTTTTCGAAAGACCTTTTCAGCTGTAAGTGTTGGTGAACCACACAGATAGTAGCATTGCAAGCAATAGGTTGGCATTTCACTCCCTTACAATAAACAAACATGTGGTGTATTCTGTCTCTGATCTGTTACATATAACGTTCAATCTTACCTTGGATGAATTGCTGACGTGGTCTGCCGGCAGAGATTCAGGCACAGTCTGGAGAGTAGTCCTCATTGCTGTCGACATTATGTTGCAAACCAGTTCACGGTATCAGCCTGTCAAACCTTCTTGCTCACAGTAGCCAACGATTAAGCAAACTAGCTGCGTTCAATGCCGAACAACTGGCTGGGACACACTCTCTGCAGACACCTAGCATCGAAGCCGATATGGTGACGGGAAGACTACACCTGGAGATCAAAAAATACCACAGTTAATCTACCTATTTGTATTATGCAGTGCTCCTATGAGAAAAACGCTACAAAATTTCCAGGGAGTATTTTGTCATGTTTTTTTACAGCTAATTAATAATGTTAAATTTCCAATGTGTAAATAAGACCATGTCTGGTTGGCTAAACACTTAAGATGTTGCAAATATCAATGCGAATTTCAAATTACGAATCTCATGGAAGCGCAGCTTAAATATACTTATTCCAGATTTGTCTTGCCAAACCATTCTCAAAGAGTAGAATTTTGAGCTTGTACCACTAAGAGTTGGCCAATAATGAAGTGAAGCTACAGTAGCTAGGTACCTGCCAATTTATCCACGACAGGCTTCACCACTTCGAAAAGGTAACATATTTTCATATTGATCATAACCACATGTGCCTAGCCAATTCCAACATTTCCTTGGAAGGTCTTCATTAATTTCTTCTGTTTCAAATCATTGCTCAAGGATGCCTAGATTCTTGTATGGAATTATATGTGTCAACATCAGTCAACACAAATTAATACCACAACCACACACAACTGTCATGGTATTCTCTAAAAATTTAGTTACCTGTTATGTACCAATATTTTAAATACAATTGTTGACGTTAATATGTATTGACTTGTTATTACCTCCAAGAACAACAGCATTCCAAGTACGGCTTTGAGCGATATTAAAGTTAAACAACAATAATCAATATTCATCAACGATTAATAAAGACAACATCATTGTCTCGTCAAGCAGCGCTTCTTGCTGTCAGTAACCTACAGCAAGCAAGGCTTCACTTCACTCAATTATCGTCCACTACCGGTATAACTGGGCTAGCCTAGTGCAGAATATAGCTTCTTATATTTCACTTTGGCTTCAGTTAGCAAGCGCACGGATAAAGACAGTCACCACACATCATCATATCGACTCAAGCTCAATAAAAATCTACCTACTACTAGAGCTACTATAACTTTTTTCGTGAATAAACTCAACAGAAAATCAAGTGAGGACAGCACACTCGAAAATCATAGGCCGTCGGTGACAAACTAGCCACATCTACCCGATCGTTACACTTTCCCCCCAAAACAAATACACTTTGTTGCTAAAGATACAGTTCAAACTGATAGCTATAAGTTACACTGCCATTTAATCTGCATACTAACCCATTTAGATGGCGTAATCTGAAGCTAATTTAACCATAAATCACAAATTTTTCTCTTGGACTCATCACTACCTATCCAAGATGGCCGAATTTTCCTGCCCCACATACACATCATACTATTCCAACGCGCAACTCCCCAGTGCGATTTTGATTGGTTTAAAGGTCTGACGTCACGACATTCTGAACTACACGTTCTAAAAGCATGCGCCTGCAGCCTAAGACACGCTCCCACTTTAAAAAGTTTGGTCGTGGAAATGCAAAAACAATGCTCAGCAGTAGAATGCTCAGAATCCAAGTTTTCAGAATAAAAAACAGCTGGATACACTTAATGAATAGAAATATAAGAATGAGTTTACATTTGGAATTTGAAATAGAATTGTTGTTCAATGACAAGGATTTAAGGAAACTATTATAATTTACTGCATATTTTTATTCATGAAATTAGTTTGTTCGATGCAATATTATTATAAGCACTTGTATTCAGCAACACAGCTTTAAACGACGAGGCAATGACCTGCTTATAAAAATGGGAATAATCCTGAGACATATCAAATTCTTAAGACTCGTGTCTACTGCCTAATTTCAGCACTAATTTTCAAAAAAAGCTGTTAGTAAATGGGTTCAACTGCTGAGAACTTCTAACAAACAAACTGCTAACGTTTCGCTAACTATACAATAAGCTATTGCCCCAAAGAAGCTTCTAGTATGGTAAGCGAAACATTGGCGGTTTGTTTGTTAGAAGTTCTCAGCAGTTAAACCCATTTACTAACAGTTGTTTTGAATCCCAAGACTTTTACACTGCTAGAATTGCACCTTCATTGTTGAACGTTAATGATGTGCTGAACAGCATCAAGTAGCATTATTATTGGCGACATATCTGCCAATTCAAAGCTCATAAAAATCAAAACTTTTATCAAAGTGCCTAATTAGTAATTACCATAAATTTATTTATTGAACAGGAAACACTTGTTGCATCAAGTCTTCGTAGATTGCCACATCAGTCTCCAGAAACAGGCAGAAAATAATGCGGTCCACCTAGAAAAACAAGACCGGACGAGAAGTTAGGTTTGCCCTGTGCGGTCTTACGCAGGTTTTACCTATCATTGACGATACTTTACTTACTACTTTAGTCACAATTTAGGGCTACTACTGTTAAACATTTTAAGTTAAAAAAAGAGTTGGGACACCGGCACGGCTTTACTTTGCTTCACGAAAAGCAGTGACACAACTTTCACGTTACTTTTACATTTTAACGCTAAAAAGTAAGCGGGAGAAACAATATTGGTATTGTTGAAATTTGTAATATCAAAAAACAAGGTCATACTAGGCACGGAAGGGAAGATAAAGCTGATGAATACTTCTTAATATGGAGCATACATTTTTCAATTTGGATACCCATGAGATTCAATATTAGAAGGAACCCATTTTTAAGGTGGCTGGAAACGGGCCATAGAAGTTTCAAACTACATTTTGCAAGGAAATTCAGAAAGGACTGAGGCATGGTAGCTTTTAGAGAAAGTATTTAACATTTTTTTCCGCCCCGCTGGGTGCGTGAGGCCAGGAGGCTAAGTAGGAAGGTTTTAGAAGTATATTTCGGTACGAATTTTGACTGCCTTGTCTGGCCCTAACATTTCCCGAAGAGTAAAACCAGGCCGAAAAGCCTGAAAAACCCCAAAACAGCTTGAGTTGGCATGAATTTACTAAACTAGGGCTTCGCTGTAACGCTTTGTAAAAACACGTTGCTCAATGAGCGTAGTATTTCTTTAACACTTTACAACATAAACATCCATAGCAGAAATAAATTACTAGCGAAACCCAGCCTCTGTGATTGGCAAGTGTCTATTTTGTCAGTTGCCTCATTATAACCATTTTTATGATAACATTTCATAATCTTGCAGTAGACTTGATGTGAAAGTGTTCTTTAAAAACTAAAAGAAAAAAGGGCATGGCGCGATTATTTAGTGACACTTCAAAGATAAATTTAACAACCGAAATGAAACCATTCCCTAAATTTGATGGTTTGTAAAAAGGAAGACAGAAACATCTTAAAATAATCATTTGAAACTTATTCTGTCAGTTTCATCATATTTGGTCCAGAATTGTGGCACGAAAAAGGACAAAAATTTGTCAAAACCGCCCAGCTCGATATCAAAAATGCGGGTGTTCCTGGCGATGCATTTGAGCTTTCTTCCCATCTCTAGTAGCTATAGTAAGAGCTGAATCAGCTACATTCATTGCCGTTATCATGCAATGTTGCATTTTGTGCTGCGCCCCGGTGGAATAATTAGGCTTAAGTAATGTGAAATTGACACGAATTCCAAGGCTGTCTTACGCAAAATCGAACAGCGTGGAATTACTTTTCATATTTCTTCGAAGAAAGTAGTGTCACTACTTCCCACGTTACTTTTTTGAGTAGTAATATTACTTGAATACTTTGCTTATAGGGGATGTCACCCCACAATCTAAAAAAATGCCACTTCTATATGGGCGTTGGTCAAAAGCGAGACGTAAAGAAAAGCAGAAGAAGCCTTCACACTTTTGAGTTTTCTCATACAGGATTTCCTTTATCATACACGTAATAGTTTGAAAATGTAAGATGATCTTCAATTTTTATTAATTGAAATAATTTCAACTTGAATGAGGTCATATCCAACCGCAATGTATAATTCAGAACTAAGGACCGTAACGTATAATTCCTAGCTAATGTCCATTTAGATGCACAAAGTTACATTTTTGCCACACACTGGAGGCAAAAATGGTCAAACATGCCCTTTTCAGCTGGAGTGCTCAAGTTGAAATCTCCTTAACGATATCACACAGGGAATTTTCGACCCTCAGCTCCTAGGAGTAATTTTGGTCCAAAAGTTATTGGGGATTGATGACATGTTCGTTCATCTTTCCTACGTCCAATAAAAAACTCGCTCTGTAATGCGAAGTTTATTTTAGCCACAGTCAGATAATTACCGAATGACTTGTTTTATTTTACCTCCAATCATGAGCTATTCTTGCTATTATCGAGTTTCCACGCTCGCTGACCAAGTGTTAAATAATTTGTATACATTCATTGCATTGTTACAATTTTTTTTTTGAAGGTGATTTTAGACTACCATAATATATTTCAGTCTCCATGAAAGTTTAATTTTAGAGGGTTACAGCGTAGCACTTTATGGTTACAGCCCCTTTAAAAGTAGTGTTACTGCGTAACCTGTTAATTTTTTAACAAGTTAGTACCCCAGACTGATCATTTGCAATATTTACCCATAGGATCTCTTACAATTTACTTGAATAGGAGAGACCACTGTCAGAATGAATCAGTTCCTACATTACATTAATACATTTATACTTACTGCATCAGGATTGCTTTCCAAAAACTTTCTAACAGTAACGAGTGCCACTTTAGCAGCAGCATCTTGAGGATAGCCTAGCAAAGAAAAATGTATAATTTTAGGAAAATTGCACCATTTGAAATGGAAGTAATAAACTCAAACACAATACGTGTTACAGATATTTACCGTAGATTCCTGTTGAAATGCAGGGAAATGCTATGGAATGGAGGTTTGCCTCTTGGAGAATGTGCAGACTTCTCTTGTAACAAGATTCCAGCAAATCCTTTTTCTCTCCTTGGGGTCCCACCGTATGGATCACATCTGCAGAACAATCAAATTGTATACATTAGTCAATCCAACATCAAGAGCACAGCATTCTCCATTTGCTACAGTTTAGATTGAAATGTCTTAATTCACTTGTTAGAATTATTACGTTTAGCTGGCAGCTTGTAGCCTTTTGTCATCTTGGCATCGCCTACACTACAACCGTTCAATGCCCGACATTCTTCTAGCAATTCACGTCCAGCAGCTCTGTGTATGGCTCCATCAACTAAACATATGCAAATGGGGGGAGTCAAAATATGTTTTCAGAGAGCTCAATCCTTTACAACTCCACGTCTTGCATCCGCTTACCTCCTCCGCCCCCCAGCAACCGTCCATTTGCGGCATTGACGATTGCATCAACTTCCAAACTAGTAATGCTACCCTGCCATATTGAAACTTTCTCGTTCAACGTAGAGTTGGCTTTAAAACTCTCGTTGATACGATGCCGCACACTTTCAGAATCTACAAACATAATTTTGTAGATTAGAAACATTGAAAAGTTGAATCCACGCAAGAGAGATACTTTTGTTGAAGTCGATAACAAGTAGGCAAACCTCTGAGACAATCTTTATATTTTAAAACATAGTCCTTCCAAGTGTCAACTTTGTTTAGTGGAACATGGTTGGAGTGGTCGTATGATGCACAAGTCGTGGCCATTGTTGAGATAACAACAATCGTGGTACAATATTTGACAAATCTCAAAATTTTCTGTAAAAAAACCACACACAAATTGTATTAGTTACTTTGTTACTTTCCAGTGGTGGTATACGACAGATTATACACAGTGGTGTGGCTACCGCCAAGATTGACGGGCCGACCGCCCCAGGACTTGGGGGATATCGCCATCTAGGGGTACCAAGAGCCGAGATCGACTTTTAAGGGCCGGTATCTCAGTGGCCTGTTAAGAATCTGACGATCCGTTTACTTGTTAATGCCTTGGCAACAGTCAATCAGATGTCTCGATTCTTTTGCTCACAGATCGTTAAGATTAAATACCTCAACGAAAAACTGGCCCTTAGATGGATAAATACTCATTTTTAATTCTGCGTACGGCTAATGGTACCAACATATTGAGATAATCTAACTCTGTAAAGTGAGAGTATCTAGACAAATAGTGAATACAATTATTTCTTGATGTAAATTGTTCAATGAGCTGATCAACGTATGATCTGGGGTCTTGAAGCAGAATAAATCGTCTGAAATCTGTAGAATTTGACAACTATGTAGTCAATTGCTTTTCTTTCTGATATCCTTCTTTTGATCCACTTGATCCCTGCTGATTTTATAGAAATAACGAGTGGTGCTTTGCCGGGTTTACGCGGGTAAACGGCATATTACCACCTCTTTTCACCTAGTCATGCCATATACCCACCGTTTTTTAGGTGAGAAAATCTTATTCCTGTAAACGCCCAAAGTGCTATAAAATCACCGTTCATAACATATTACTAACAAAAAATCGCTCCACGAGGGTCCTCTAGATGCTCTGCGGGGGCCGCTGAGCGAGCTACTTTCTGCTATACAATTTGTCTGTATACTCACCGGACTTTTAGGAAAGCACCACTGGTAATAACGATTTTAATCTGGTGACTATAGGTGACTGGCAATAAGGGCACTTGTCATTTACAGATTCCTTATTTTGTGTGTGTTGTATTTCTATAATCGATCATATCATCATAGTATGATCATATTCTTTATCTATTGCCGGGACAAACCAAAGATTGTAGTAAATATTAACCTTTGGGACAAACCCTAAAGACTGATCAAGACAAAGAAGTAGAGAAATTTAAATTGAAAATAAAAGAGTTACGTGATACAGATTTTAGCACTTACTTCAGAATATCAAGTACAATAAAAGTATTAACAATTAAATTGAAAATCTGCACATTCTAACCTCAGTTGTTTGAACCGCCATCAGCCGGCGACAGACATGTTGAATGTCGATAAGTCGATAAAAGGATTCTGCCGCTATGAAACGCTGGCTACTAAGAGCCATCTGTGACAAGTTATAGAACTAATAAAGATATGAATAGAGATTTAAAATTTTTGAATCGCGTTTAGAATAATCCCTATTTGTCCTTTTAGTTTTTAAGGCTGAATGATGACAAGCTCTGCGTACTCACCTTTATTTAAAAGTAAATTGGCCTTGCAGCGCACCAACAGTACCATCAACGCACCTAACTAATCTTAATTTTGTGAAAAATTAATTTCAAATATTTCTCAGTCGTTTCTATCCTCTAATTCGTTTGAAACCATTGAATAAACAAGGCGTGGTGAAACTCACCCTAATTTTTCATCTACAGAAAGGGATTCATAAAGTTTTCGCCTGCGGCGCCAAAATTTGGTGAAACGAATAGATGTGTAGGTGCCAATGTAAGATTTGGCTCCTCAGAGCAAAAGTTCTGCAGTGCCCTTAATTTACCATTGCTAGACATTTATGGTCTTAATTTCTCCACATGTACCACATGTTGCCACTCTTTACCATAATGTTAAATTCAGATTTTTTCATATTATGTTGGTGGATTGTAATTAATAACAGTTCTACTGTCATTTGTATCTGCGGATGCGTTTTTTTACATAGCTCGATAAATATGTGCACTTACCTACGCGTCTGAAGGTTCATTCAAGACTTTGGTCTGAAAAAATATCTATTTTTTTTGCAATGAGAAAAATGACACGATTTGTGATTGGCCCAGTTCTCCGTGTCTGATAGGCTGAAAATACACCTCCTGTGCCAGCGGGGCATAATATTCGGCCATCCCGTGGGCTAGAATCAAATCTGCGGAGACTTTAGATTGGGCGCTGCGTAAAAGCAAAACCTGCTCTTTGACGCAAACTGAACAGGCAATCGCAAAATTAGTACTCTTCCTTTTATTGTCCTCTGTTATCTGTAGACCAATGCATTTAATTAACCCAGGATACGCATTTTGAACTTTGACACCGAAAATTTAAAGAGTGAAATTGTGAAATCATACCAGCTGGAAGTTTTTCGACCACAGCCCTGACATCGGTTATCAGTATACGAAACAACATC
>QKMV01000637.1:0-20613 GCA_003287335.1 Lednia tumana
CAACCCCCACCCCCGGCCATTACCACCGTTAATTGCGCCGAATTAGCCAAAAGTAGAGTGCAGTTGACGGCAGTTGCTCCGGCCAGATCAATCCAGCCTTCAAACTCTAATCGTTATGAATATGACATAAGTTATGGTTATTTCGGATCGGATGCTAATAGGTCCCTGGCTGGCTAATCGCTTGAGTGCAAGAAGGATTAATCCAAGTGTTGAACAAATCTGACGTCCTGTTCATAGGAAGCCCTTAATGCACAGGCCCTCTGAACGCCCCTGTTCTGTTCAATAACCTTACGTGCTGTTTTCGGGTTGCCTTTTCATGCCAGGTGTTTTTCGGGCGAAATCGTCCCTAGTTTCATTTTGATCACCGACTTGCTGACTCTCGTCCAAAATCGCAATTGTTTGGTCTGGAAAAAAACTCTTGTGTAAATCCAATAAAATTTCAGGTCAAGTCATTTTGTACCATTTCTCTGTGAAGAAAAGTCACAGAATGGGGTCTTGATTATGTGTGAATTGGTTGCCATGGGACAATTGTTTACGGCTCTTTTAAGCACGTGTACATGCTAATTTTGATAAGGTTGCCTAAAATCGGCGTATCAGGGTAGCCGTTTAATGTACAAGGGCGAATCAGGGCTAGGAGGCCGCATGGATCAAATGACAGCCTTCATCAGTCCAGTCTGCTTTATTCAGGAGGATGTGGAAATTGCGATTTCAGTGTTTTATTGTGCATTCACGGAGGGATTGTAGCTTCGTTTAATCTCGTACTGTACACTTCTATTGCTTCTTTGTTTGAATGTGTCGAGGTCATTATCTTAATAATAATAGAGTTAGCGAAATCACTCGATTTTAAAGACTCTACTGTCCAACGTTTCCTTCCTCAGGGACCACAAAATCGATCGATTGTAACGATTACTGTTCGTGTAATTTAAGTTGCAAAAAAAAACAAGATCTGAACGGTTTCAGCGATGCATTAAGATTTCTAACTGGGCCGGCCACAATTGTCAGTTAATCGAAAAGAGCTAACGTCTTTGCGTCATCAGGGGAGCCACAAAATCGATTTTATCGATTGTATCGATTTTGTAGTCCCCGAGGAAATGGAAACGGTTTCCACGTTTCCGAAACGCTATAGACTGTAAAGCCTTTAAAAATCGAGCGTTTTCACTAACTGTATTAAGATTTTAATTCTGTTGCATCGTGTATGATGGATCAGAGTCATGTTGATATCTTAATGTCCCGTGGTTGGATTTCCATTACTTGATTCTCTTCATATTCCTGTAAATTGTTTCAAACTCTCTTACGTCAACTCGTTTTCATTTTTCAAAGACTTCGTGATAGGCGCTTGCTTGAGCTAATCCAACGGGCTATGATCGCTCTATAAAATAATGATCCCAAAAGTTGCATGATATAATTTCAAACGAAAGTCAAGCCTTCCTCATCCCCATTTATATCGTGTATACGTTCGTCGTTTCAGCTTCTTTGACGTATAGCCTAATGAACGCTATTTTACAAAAAAAAGACACATTGTTTGAGGGTGCTGTAAGATTTTTAATGATTATTATATTTTATTTTCGTGATCCTTCGTATTTATCCACGGCATTGTTTGACACTTCCCACCCGCCTATCTGGTTGTAAAGGGGTGGATTAAAGGAGGACGCGACATCTGTGTCAAAATCATCCCCTAAAACCGGGGTGATAAACGAAAGTAATGCGCGTGGAAAACAAAAGAATTGTCTCGGAGCCGGCGTGGCTAGGAATTGGATTCACTGCAGCCAGCTTTTGTCTTTAAATGTGTAAAACCATGGCGGGTAGAGGAGATAGAAGTCGTGATGAACTAAACCCCCAATTAGTGTGGCAAATCTTTTATGACTTTGTAAAAGAGAGATAGAAGTAATTGAAAACGATGTGCCATTAATCAGGTGATTCACTTTACGAACTCGGCTATTTATTTATTCGAGCGATGCTGTTTTATTTCGGGAGTTAAATGCAGGGAAATTTGAGCAGAATAAATTGGATAGCGCTATATATTATCCCATACGGTCTATATTCTTAGCACGTCCGCGAATGCACACAATTATCATAGCGAGGCTCAATTTAGCAATATTTCTTGTGGTACAGCTGGTAGAGCGATTAAAATTTTCAAACTTAGTAGAGTTACCTATCATAAAGTGCGTTTTTATAGCTTCAATCACACAAAAAATAATCAAACAACTTGAAAATGGCGTATTAAATTATCGTTAACGGCTATACAATGTTGCTATAATTGAAAAAATAAAAGAATAATTTAATGGTCCATAGTTGTCGATCATTTCAGCCATGGGCTTACTTTCTCAGCATCCTTAGCATATACTTTGTGTAATTTTATTTGCTTTTTAAAGCTTCACACTATCGGCGTTCACAGTTCAACTGCACATTTCTGGATCGCGGCTTTCATTGACCAATGCCACTTTATTGGTCGTTATGATCTTGATTTTTTTCAGATGATTTACAATCTCTGGCAGCTTTGTCGTTTACTATCAGCATGCACATCAATAATAGAAGGGCATCAAATGGTTTCCACTGATGTACTTTGTTGCTAGTACCAAAGCGATAGGGCGTTAAAAAATTATATTTTTTTCGTTTAACGGTCAAACGTGATGGCGCCATTTCGTCAAGTTGTATGGCGAACGCACTTTAATAGTTCTGCATGCTGAGTGTGTAATTTTAATGTGCATATTTTACTGCGTTTTTACATGCCATGCATGGACGGATTTCTTCGAAGTGGACCTAAGCACCACTGCACGCTTTATTTTGACATAGTAAAAAAATAATGACAGCAGTCCGAAATCTGTAATGTACTAATATTGCACATGACCGAACGGTTTGGCATGTTGGGTACACCGGTTCTCATCAGAACATGGAAGTTAAGCAATATAGCGCTGGGTCACGGGGGACCGAACGGTTTGACATGTTGGATACATCGGTTCTCGTGAGATCACCGAAGTTAAGCAACATTGCGTTGGGTCATGAGGACCGAATGGTTTGGCACGTTGGATACACCGGTTCTCGTGAGAACATCGAAGTTAAGCAACATTGCGCTGGGCCATACGTGACTGAACGGCTAGACATGTTTGATACACCGGTGAGATATGATAGAAGTTAAGCAACATTGCACTGGGCTATGGGTGACTGAACGGTTTCACCGCAACTAAGCGACGAACTGCGCGGGGTAAGATTTCGGATGGTCACGATGAGCGACCGTTCATGCCAAGACGCAAAAAGTTCTGTTCGGGAAATGAGGCTGAAAACGTCCAGCCTCACTGGTCATTACTCGTTTTAAAACCACCCATCCGAGTCATGAAAAGGGCATGTGTTTTCATTTGCAAAAAATATTGGTGACATTCTATGAACGTATAAAAATAATTCAAGATTTTAGTCAACCCGCGTGGCTAATTGATAGACGTGAGAATATCACAGAAATATGCGTAAAATGCGACACATTCCTTTGGTAAACACCTGACTGTGGCTAAAATAAACAACCTATCACAGAGCCAATGTTGCATAGAGCGATACAAAGATGAACAAGCATGTCAGTAATCTCCACATTTTTTGGATTAAATTTTCTTCTAATTGCTCAGGGTCGAAAAATTCCCTGTGTGATTTTTTATGGGAGGTTTTGACTTAAGCACCTAAGCTGAAAAAAGGCATTTTTGACCACTTTTCCTCCGGGTTCTTTGTAAGCAAGGATTTTTCTTGGTTCACCTAAATTCTTAACGATAATTTAGAAGTGATTATTTTCAAATAGCGGTCTACAGCTCAAAAATATCATTCTGCTCATAAAATGTTGCATAAATTACTCCAGCGATGAACGGCTAGTGAACACCCAATCATTTCAATCACACCAGCTTTCACAACGGAAGCGTGGTAATGTGCAAATGAGTACGTGTTTAAGAGCACCATGATTACTTTGAAACCGTAATTTACATGGCTATTTTCTTCTACAATAATTATATTTATTACACAGCGGCCAAGTTTCAAGAGCGCATTGAAACCGCGACTAAAAAATCTGGTGTAATAGTCTGAAATTTGATGCGATGACATAGTGGGTAAAGGGTTGAATTTAGGGTGTCGCTCCATGCAACTCCCAAAACACCACATTAGTAAACCCACAACTAGTACAAGAGGGTAACCCAAAATAAGGGGTATATGCATCACTTTATAGATAGCGTGCTATACTGCTGTTCTGTATATATATTCTTCTCTCATGTGTTATAGATACGAAAAAATAGCACCTTTCGTATGCAAATATAAAGTAGGGTTTGTACGAGAGCATCCCCTGTTTAGATGCATTATTGTTATTTATGTAGCTCAACAATGTTAAGCCACCCTACGACGCGACAATGTGAACGCATGTAATTGTAAATATGCTAGCCGGAAGTCGTCAACGCATGGTGCGCGAAGCTTGCTTTTCGCACGAGATACATAGATATATGTATACACACTTCCGCTTTTGATCGACAAAAAGGTTACAATCTGAATACGATCTTCACGAATCCTTTCAAGAAAGAGCTTCATTTCATTTTTACACGTTATTTCTAGAATGTTTGTAAAGAAGCACTCAGATGTATTAAAATGTGTTTTAAAATTATTGCTTATGAGTTTGAATGTCCAAACTATCGAATTTAAGTGTGGTATCCTTCACAATTTATACCGCAAACAAAGTGAGATTTTTGAATTCTTCTTGTGATCGAGCAGTTGAACAGTGTCGTTAAAATCGGGAGAACATTTCTGTAAGTGGCGTAGGTTACGTCTGAAAAGACTCGCCGTTCTTCCAACGAGTGCTGGATCCACGAAAACAGGCTGGTCGTCGACCGTAAATTGGAAGGGATCGATAGATGCAAACAGTCATCAAGCTTAATGATGAGTTGGCGATGCAGAAGAGGAAATTCGGTTTTTTTCTGGAAGTCAGTATATTTAATTGCTCATTCGTTAGACATCATTTCCAATTAAATAATGCCACGCCAAAAAACTGATTACAAACTGGGTTGAATGCTAAAAAATCAACTAAAATTTCCAACGTTTCGTAAAGTGTACTCCTCACTTCTTCAGAAAAAAAGTCGCTCTTAAATATCTTAAAATCTTTTCTCCCCTAAAGAGTAAGGAGGAAACTTAAGGAAACGTTGGGAGTTTTCGTGGATTTCTTAGCATTTAAACCCAGCTTGCAAGCAGTTTATTTGAAAACTAGTACTAAGATTATGAGCTTGACATGAGTCTACAATGCCAGATCATTTATCAATTCCCAAAGATGAACATTTTCCGAGCTTCCGTGCTAGATTTCGAGCAAAAGTCATCCGTCTTGGTTTCTCCGTATCGCAACAATGAATGTACTTCGGATTTCCTGGGTGATCGTGGTAGTTTGCAGCCCGGAAACTTATGAAACGCTTCGGTCATTTAATTGAAATCGATAAACATAACTTATCCTATTTAGTTTACATACACGAGACAATGCAATGGTCAAACTTTGTCCAACGTGGTCAAACTCTAAACTCAAAGCGGATGCATCTGACACGACACATATTTATAGTTTGCACGCCACTGCACATGTATTTAATTGTTATGTTCTCCTAAATGCTAATGCATTCAGATGGAGCAAGATAGGTTACAAAAGTATGGCGCCTATTTAAGATAAAATAGACAACAGTATAAAAGGCTATGTTTGCTAATAATGGGCAAGTCTGCGTGACATATAAAGATGGCAAAAGCTTCCTGAAAGAATGCTAAGTCCCAGTAACGACCCAAACACAATCCCAGATGAGGCAATTACAGCACCAAAACGATTTCAAACTAAGGCGTAGCTTTTATATTTTTCTACTTAGTTTTAATGTCAAGCTTTCAAAGCGGGCATTGGATGTAAACTGCTAATGGTTCAAAATATGAGGTTTTTCAGGATATAAATTGAAACTTAAAAAGTGAGGGACTGATAAAAGAAATCGCACGATACTCATGAGAATCTTCAAAGTTTTATGATAATTACTTTTCTTGCTGGATTTTAATGTGTTGGAAACTGAGATGCACCGTTGTGACTTTTACAATTTATAATGCGTGGCACTGCTATGTGCCAATTAGAACTTTTAATTGACATCACTAAAGGATGCAATGCTTTTGTGCGATTTTATTCGTATGTATTTCCTTCATATCATTACAAACGTGCTTACAAATATTGCGACTGTGTGCAGATTCATTGGCAAACCGTTTCTTGTCTTTTTTTTATAGTGGTGTTTAACGCCGCACTGTATTGACAACTGGCCCTGTGGCACTGGTCTATTGGCGTCGATGAATGATATGGTGATAATGAGGGTGATTATGAACCTAACAGGGAAGAGGGGAAACCCGGTGCCGGCACGTAGCCTACTCCTGTCAAAAAGCACTAAGGAGACCACCGCTTAACGTCCCTTCCGAAGGACGGTACAACTCAAGCAGCATGGGATTCCTCCACTAATCCGTACTGTCGAGAGGTGGATTGCCAGGGGATTGAAGCTGTCGCAAAAACTTCAAACCCTCCAGCCTCTCTTCCGAACAGAAATGGACCTTGGTGTGAATGGTCACCAATCCAACCTTTTGTCCACCGCAATGTTGCTTGACTTCGGTGATCTCACGAGAACCGGTGTATCCAACATGCCAAACCTTTCGGTTATTTCTTTTCTTTTAAAATATGAAACCCGTTATTTTGTGATAACGATAAGTTATGCTAACGGCTGGTGTGCATTATTTATTACAACACAATACTGACGCAAGCAGAGGATTCTCAAAAACTAAAAACACAATTCAAATAGATGTCTCTAATGCGAACAGCATTTATTGAAATAGAGTGCAGACACAAGTAACTCAATTACAGCCACATATCGCTGACCATCGTGGTCTTTTGAATGCTGGAACATGTAGTCAGCAATATGTTGAAATACCTTGAGCATAATAACCTGATTTACGCATGCATCAATAGGATTCAGACAAGAGAATTTGGAGTGACATTGTGACACTGAATTGTTCGATCTTTCGACCGCTGCTTTCATCTTTAAAGCTCCAATTCATGTAATGGCCCGTGAGCCGTGACCGATCCAAGACATAGAACTGTGTCTTATATTGTATTGCAGCAAAAACAAAGGTGGAACTAAATTCTAAAATTGAGATCGGAACTAAGTTATATAATCAACCTGCTGGAGGGATGGTGCTACTTTAGTGTTAACTTATGATAAAAAATGTATATCCATCGAAAAAATTTTTACCGATAAGTTAGGAGAACTGACTATTTCTAGGTCTATTTCTCAGCCATTTATGTATTTGAGAAAAAAGTCAGCAATACACTTATATTTTCTTCGTAGCTTGATGGTGATATAGACCTTACTCAAGGGCCAAGGCTTTGTTACATAAAACCCCCTATATAATCAAAGCTCAAGGACTATTTTATGTTTTGTGAGTATTCTGATCTTTAAAAACACCTCATTCGTGCACTTGCTTCGATGATCAGGAAGACAGACGGGTAAACTTTAGCTAATCAAATTTTATTAGCAAAATCTTATTTTATTACGTGTGGATCATGCTAATAAGGTAAAATAATACCTCGGTTACTTTTAACTATGCCATTTTCCATCGTTGGTTTATGTGTAATGAACAAAGACCTATTTAATTAAGGGTCAGTAATCAGAAAGGATTTGCATCTATATTTCGCAATTATTCTAATTAACTATTCCAGCCATCGATTTAGCCATGCTGTGCAGTGAAACTTAATCTCCAGTCCGTTCAATTCTCTTACAGCTAATCCGCGTTCAATTAAACCACCAGCTTTTTATGGTTTATCGATCGCGCACCGTCGCGCATTGTAAAATATAGTAAACACACACTCATACAAAACCGACGGGGACGATTTGACGAATCATTTACATTCCATACAATTATTTTTTACGACATTTTACGGCTTTATCCGAGCTTTCCCGTATTGATGGACAGCGTGGACCCCCGTCGTGCACGGGAGGGGGGAAGGCAGCAGGTTTCTAACAGCCCCGCGCAAAAAATGCGCGAAATACAATAGACCTTGCATATTTCCCCAATGCATGACTTTCTATTCAGCATTAGCGGTCAGAATGATCGGTCAGAATCTTCGTCCTCTCATCACCACGTTTTATTTCTAGATGATAGACACCAATTTCTATACATTTACCTAAGAATTTTGAACAAATCCATAAATATTTGAAATTAACTAATTTAACAGATACACCGTTTGCGCCAATAGGGTCAGTTACTCAACAAAATATGCAGAGATGGGTATTATAGATTGCAATTTACTATACTTCAATTTAAGAACAGAACGAGGGTTTCACCGGCAAAACAACGTAGCCCAAATCAACCACCAAAACCTGACCAAAATCAGCCCGAAATCTCAAAAACACAGGCCATAAGTGTATCTTAATCGGAACTAACCTATTACATACTTCACTTGGGTCCTACCAGGTCAAAAGTGCGTCCCGATTCCCTTTCCCCACACTCCCTGGGGAAAACCTCTGTGACCGCCGCCGTCGAAAGCGGTGGGTGCACTTTGTCACATGTCGACACCCTCGAAATGGTCACGTGGTTCGAGACGAGACCATTTCCAGTCCGACCTGGTTTAGAAGTGTTCGAGTCTAGTGATCGAAATTCGAATTGCTTCCATTGCTGCGTCGGTGCCTCTTGAGTATCCGCTCCAAATGCCAGCTCGCATTTTCGATCTCTCATCAGATGATCGAGTGGCCCTTATCGGTGACAGACCAATTCACGCACTCTATACAACTCGATATTTTTCGGCTATTTTTTCGTGTATTGTCACGGCAAGGATTGGAGAGCTTTACGTAAAAAGGGCGTATGTGCACATAACTTATTTTCGGTTTGTTCACCAAATCAGCAGCTTGGTTGGTTAGCTATCGGCTGAGCCACCGCAGCCGGCTCTTAGCCTGCAAATTTTGAAGCATAGATGCCGCGAGTGTAAACTTTCGTATTTATTTGCCTTATAAAGCAGGGCAACTGAAACGGTATTTCTGTGTTAAGAGTTAGTGGTGAAAATGACTATGCTGTTCTGTCAAACAAGGAATCCCATACCCCGTTTTAGCATGGAACCCATCAATTCTTGGTTTGTGTGATTCAATTGGAACCTGTTCGTTTCAGGGTGAAGACATTTTCACGTTTGTGTGATAGCTGTGATGGATTTTTTTGAGCGAAGATGTCGTCTTAGAAATGTAGGCGATGTGAGCTTGCATGAAAAAGGTCACAGATTTCAAATCTGTCATGGGTGTCAAAATGAATGCAATTTTTTATGGTACTCTGAATGTGATGTGGTTGTACTGCCGAGCCTTGTGTTCAATTACTTGAATTATGCATGCGTACTTAAAAAATAATACATTAGTTGTAAAGAATTAGGAACGGCATTATTTAAGGAGCATAAATTAAAGATGCACATCAAATAAGTTTAGTTACTCAGACAATTGTGGTGCTTCTATGATATCCCGCGTATATCACCTTTGTTAAAACGATTTGATTGTGTACTTTATACAGTAAACTGTAAAGAGAAATAAAAATATCCACATAATACAGAATCAAGAAAGAAAAAATTTAGAATAAATATTCACAATTCAAAACGTTTTATATCCCAGAGATCTATACACAGAGTTTTGAAGCTAAGCCATGAGGGAAGAACATCCCCCATTTTATCGTTGCATGTTGCGATATCTTTGCCTATAAACTTCCTCTCTTTTAGCTTCATCTCTTCGCTCACCTTTTATTTGTGTACTTATTGTTAATCTTTATTGTCAATGGTCTGGCTTGTCTATAACTTCAAGAAACGAGAAAAACGCTTAAAAAAAGAGGAAGACACCCTAGATGACGTAGTGCGATATAAAAGCTATACTTTAATGTTGCTCAGGCCAGTTAAACATTAAATGGTTTAATGGTTATCGCATGATAAAGTAGCAGGGGGTCTTTTTCTCGGATCCATTCTCATATGCCTTACAATCTGATACTTTTTCCCGCGCGATCCTAGACATTGAGCGAAATAAAAATGAGATGTTTACGGTTTCGATTTTCTCATTAAAAGTCATCAATACTTGAAGATTATAATAAATAGTTGCACACACGGAATTTTACGAGTTTTTTCTTGACGGTTAAATCTGGACAAAGATTTGAACGCAAAATAACGTCAAAGCTGTGCAGCGGGCCATTTCAAAACGTTGCCACAATCTCTTTTGGGCTGTAAAACTGCACAAGGTACTTTGTATCGGATTTTATTCAGATTGCCACATGAGTCTTGAATTCAATTTAGTTTTAATCTGTCTTTTCTCTTTGGTTTTGTGTCGTGTTCCTGGTCCAGATGTCAGCGGACCTAAATGCAAATAGCGATCGTCAAAAATCACAAGTCACACATTCGCCCCTCATACAGTTCAGGGTCATTTAGCTCGTGACATCTGTACTGATTTGAGCTGTTATATAGTCCTCTCTACATCACAGAACAAAATACACACATAACTTCCGATTCAATTTACCCTGCTTGCAGCTCTAATAAGCCTGCATTATAAATCACGATTCAAATCGAAGCAACTTTTGACAAAAGAATCCTAAATACTCGTTCGCATCAAAATAAAACACAATAAAGAGTTCGCCCTTTTTTAAAGATTCGAATATGCAATTTTATAAATAATTCCTGTTAAAACGGAAGCTAAAGGCAATCTCATTTGTGAATCAGCGCTGTTTTAGCCGGGGGCTTCGAAGGCTTTATCCTGTTGGGAGGATTCGGGAGTGAGGAGGAGTCCCTTTGCTTGTCTAAGAGACCTCCTGGAAGCCCCTAGGGAGGCGATGACATGCGGAAGCATCTTGAGCGGCATGCATGTAAGACGGGAAGTGGTGTGGTAGCAGTCGAAAGGGAAGGGATATGCAGTTAGGGAAATGCGAATACATTAGGCTGATTTGTTGACTGATATTTCAAGTACGGAGCTTGAGAGTTGAGCGAATATTGTGCAGGTGGACTTTGTCATGTTTGCGTAAGACAGTTGAGAAATATTTAAAAAAATTGAATATCGGTGTTTTGGGATGTAGGAACTGCAATTGAGGTGTAGTTTTTTTTTGACCATGGGTACTTAATATATGGGTATTAGGAAATGTGTAATGTACATCGGGTTGATTTGAATTTACCCTTACTGCCACTGAATTGAGTAATGTTTTTATCGATCTGAATCCGCAGATTGAAATTTTAAAGTGAAAATCGAGAGCATTGATAATTTGCTCATCAGCTTTACTTATAAATATTTGTATGCACCCCAAATAAACAGTGAATTTCTAAGTTTTAATTCAATCAAAGTATTTGATAAGAGCATTATTATTTACATTCTATAACATCCATTACGATGATGAAGTAAATGTAATAATACTATTCAGAAATCCTCCCAGGAAACGTCCCTGAGGGTACGCTGAGACCATGACTTGCACATATCAGTAGTGCCAACTGCCAACCAGAGTGGTCGGCGTTCCTCAACTTTGACATCACAGTGAAGATGATTTATCAGTCAACCCTCCGGCCGTAATTGTTGAGATCATATTTTCTATTGACGTAAGACGGGTTGCGTAGATAGGGACTTAGCAGGGGCACCCATTAGGCTGATGGGAGATTGAATCTAAGCTTGTTTTCGAATGCCTCTAAGCGATACGATCATGTAAGGTGGAACAGAGAAGCAAATTGTCTTTTGTTATAAGTGGTTATCATTGTTGTTTGGATTTATCTTAGGTATCAAGATTTTGTGTTTCTTGTGCTAGAAGCTTGATGTAATAGAACTCAGAAGGTTTGATAATGATTTAGAATTGCCAAGGGTCAAAATAGATCTGACGTAGTAACATGAATGCGCTATCTTGATTTTCATGCTTTTCATTTTTACGACTAGTCGTGCAACGACTTTTCTTTTCACGAACTCAAACGCGTTTAACGACGCAATTTTTCACACATACGTGTCGGCCAGATGAAAAGGTGACAATACAATAACATATGAATACCATTGATGACACGCATGTATAACATATGACAAGGAAAATAAGAAATCGAGAAGTTCGATGAGACATAAATTTGTCATCGGGTCACTGAGGTTGTAACACTTCGGGGTGCGGGGGGGGGGGGGTTATTCCACACATTTCGGGTGTACTGTTTTCAAAATCTACACACGGTTTCTCGAAAACGAAACGGCGACATGAATGTATTTCAAGGCAAAACTTGCCAGCATGTACATTTAATCATTCCGTTGGAAGTTTGGAAAAAATTGTGTTTGTCAGTTTTTAAGAACTGCTAGAGTTTGTTCGAGTACATCGTTTCGATAACAACCGAAATGCTGAGATGGCACCTACACTGGTGGATAAGACCGCCGAGCGAATGGTTTGCCTTGTTGGACACACCAGTTCCCGTGAGATAACCGAAATGAACCAGCATTGCGTTGGACCAAAGGTTGGATGGGTGTCCATTCATATCAACACACATTTCTATTCGGGAGAAGCTATAACAGCAGTTTCAATTCGCTTGCCATCAACCGTTCGACAGCACGTATTAGTGGAGGAATCCCATGCTGTTCGAGTGGAACCATCCTTCGGAAGGGACGTTAAGCGGTGGTCCCCTTGGTGCTTTTCGCCAGGAGTTGGCTACGTGCCGGCACCGGGTTTCCCCTCTTCCCTGTTAGGTTCATCATCACCCTCATTATCACCTTATCATTCACCGACGCGTCTTTAAAAACCACGTAGTAAAAGTAATAATAATAATAAAAACGACTGAGGCTGCCTCCAGTTTAAAAAACAAAAGATTTCACCACCTCCAAATCCAGAAAAACTTAAGTACGAGAAAGGAAACGAAATGAGCCAACATAACGGCTACGGCTAGAACAGTTCGTTTCAAGCATGTTTGATCTGGAATAAATTGTGCAAGAGATGCAGTTTCGCTGCTGCACACTTTGCCACTGCCATGTGCATCAGATGCGCTTTGTCTTCAAGCAACCGCACTAGCGACTTCTTGACGGGTGGTAGTTAAAGTTTTTATGCATCTCAAACACGCTTTCAGGATGGTTAGGTTAACCATAATTATAAATCGCGACTTGTGCATTTTGCAGCGCGCGGACTGGCGGCGATTTCGAGCGGTGATGGGCTGATTTAGTGCTAATGGCTATTAAAATAATCATCTTTATGCTTCGGAAAGCCACAAAGTTGCTCTCTGCTGTTGGCTTCTGTTTCGCGTTTCACGTTTTATTATACGAACATCCATTAGACCATGAAAGTTTCAACTAAAGAGTAAGCGCATTATTTCATTTTTGTTAATGGATTACGGTGCTAGATTTAAACTTTTGCTCGTATGATTTTAAGTAGTTCAAAATGTCACCAGTTTTTTGTTTAAACAATGAGCGTGAATTTTTAATTCGAAGTGATGCGAATTATTTACGTGTCGGTTTTGTCTCTGGGGGTCTTGACCGAAATATTGTTTTATGGAATCAGAAAGGGTTGGTGGATCTTGTATACATTGTGAGCCTCTCAAAAATCGTTGAGTGCAGCTAGCTTACCCAAGCCTGAGGGCTGGGGCTCTTTTCCATTTCCTGGCTACTCGTTTGAATAAGTAATACGCGAAAAGTCAGGCCGTTAGTACATAAAAAAAGTTATTCTAAGGCACTGCCATCTTTCTCTTTCATTGTATACTCTTTAAAATCCAGATAAGATTGAAAATAAAAACTGAAATATCCGAGCTCTATATACCCACCACTTTCTCGCAAGTAAGTCAATATGCTCCTGCGTCTCACTGTTGAAATGTTGCTCCGTGCACGTCATTGTCAAACTTTTCACTCTTCACTTTGCAGAACGACAGATATCACTCCCAAATATTCTTCACAAACCAGCAATTAAATATTTAACGTCTTATTTTAAATAGCAGCCGCCTGTTTTTCTAAGCCGCCTTGCCATCGTCTCGTTTCCGTAATCGCAAGCCACAAGAGTTTGAGAGCAGAATGCATTAGCTGATGAGTGATCCGTATGTACCTCCGCATTTCCCCCAAGCCGCGTTCAGACCTAGCCCGCCATGCCTCAAGGAGTGCAGCAGCGTCTACGAAATAAGATGTTTGTCATTTGCTCGCGGTGGTTCTTGATTGTTGCTGGAACTGACAAAGGGAGATTGCAGGGACGCTTCTTCTTCTTTCAATCCTTCCTCTTTTCATCAAAGAGTTTTGAGACAATTAGCTAGAAAGCTTCGATGAGACTTGAGTCTTGGCGTACTACCTACTCGGTACAGAACCATTTAGTCATGCTTCATTTACGATTCTTTCAGCGCGAAGAGAGAAATATCATCTTCACTATATATCAATCTAGAGAATTGATCCGTGTGGGGGAGAAGACATTTCGAATTCGTTTTACGTATGCGTGGATATTAAAATTTTATGCTCTGGGGCGCGTCTGTACTTGAGGTTGAGGTTTTTTGTAGCTCTCGACTCTTTGTTATATTGGTGAAAGAAAAGTAAAAGCTATTATGCATCTTATAAACTCATCTTCCGATGCCGAGAAGCCGATTAAGTGATCAAAAAATGTTGATTGAAATATGTTCAAGATTGAGTATTACTATTCATCACTTTCGATTTTGAGCTGGAAAAAATCGTAGTGGATACTTGAAGATGTAGCTATAATTAAACTACCTACTCAGCCCACAGTCCACACATGTTTTGGACAAGTTCCGAACGTTTTCCAAAACTATACTACCAATTTTATTCGAACATTTCGGCCATCCATCTCAACCCCAAACGACCACCCAAAAAATCGACAGCTTGTCCACTGCAAACAGGGTAATAATTCACACGCAACTGAAAGTGCACCTATTTTCGTCACACCAATTTATACACTCCCATACGACAAAGCTGAAAAGTTTCCAAAAATTGTCGAACACTTAGTCAACTGTTTTCAAATCGTATACCCTCAACTACCAGTAACCATGAATGAAAGCATTCCTCCTCATAGCAAAGATAATTGACCCAATATAGTGGTTGTAAATTAAGATTGAAAACACAGTCGGCACAGCAAAGTGACGACGCTGCCATTTTATTGTGAACAGTGTGACACATGAATCCAAGACAATTGAATACCCAGAGTTGTTAGTGTCCTTTCAACCCTAGAAATCACTACTGCAGAGAAGATAACTGCTCGTAGGCTGTACATTGGCGACGGTTCTATTTTGGTTTCAATATAGGATCACATGTGGGTGCCTTATGGTCATTTTGTCTCGGACCTATGACACTGTTTGCATCTTGGCTCGAACACGGCGACAATCTTTCACGAATGACAAAGGGCTATTGTGTAAGCAGTTCGAGCAGTTTGTTAGCTAAATAACTTCTTTCCGTAACACAGGGCGAAACAATTAGGGTTTCTTTGGACATTCGCGGTGTATACTTTGTGTGTCCACGTTTGGGTGGCCACGAAATTGATTCATCGTTTCGTTTTAGCGCCGTAGATCGCGGTGAGTTAAGTGTTATAAATCTGGCTTTCAATGCTTTGTCTCCCGGCTTACACGGGGTCGTCCTTTTGCATGTTTTTCATATTGACCGGTAAAGGTTTCACAGCGTGTTGATATGGATTTTTAAAGAGAGTTAAGATTGAAAACATTGCAAGCGGACTTGCTAAATAAAAAAAAGAGCTCATAAGATCAAAGGCGGCACCCGCTGTATTGTCTGTTTCTATACAGCTGGAAACGTAAGCGGTACTTTAGAATAAAGATCTCACTTTATGTTATGGAGCATGTTGATTTGTGGTTGACATTTTCACGTCTATTTTTGTACTTTGACCAACACCGAGAAAGTGTTTCGGGAATTTACTCCCATAGTGGCATAACTTCGACACTCATTTCATTTGTGGCAGCAAGCATTTTAGAAATATTATAACAATTTTCGGGTTGAGTTGCTCTCTAAGAAGTGGAAGGCCAAATTGGCCCTAAGCGCTATGCTCGCTGGCGTCAATTTAGGGCCAACGTTAACTTCTTACAGAGCAAAAAGAGCAATTTTGAACAATAAAACATGCAATTCATCTCTGAATTCTGAAAGTCAACAACATTTTTATGTCCTCGTGAAAAGTCGAAAAATTTGTTCCAACTAAAAAAAAATAACGTCCACATTTTCTGAATCGGTCCGCAGATGTGTATCAAAATAGATCATGCATGTCAGCTCCCATAAAATATTGACCAGATGACCACCTCATGAGTAATTTCACCATTTTCTCTGGAAGGTTTTAAGTAAACAATATTTTGATTTATTCGCTGTGAACATTTAAAAGTCGGCATAATTTCCCTTTCAACGCAGTTTCTTGCCAAATGAGGCCACGGCTGCAATTCGCGCATCATGGGTCTCGATCGCTCTTTGAGTTCAACATGTCCGAGCAGCTGTGCGTTTGAATCGCCACTCAATAAATTACAAGAAAACTGATAGCAAGAAAGATGAAGCTTACGCGAACACAAGAAAATCACAGCATAATACCACACAACTCTATATTTTTAGTTTGTAGTACGTTTTATAGTACTATTACAGACTATTCCATCTCCATGCTGGCTTCACCTAGAAGTCCTGAATATTTTTTAAGATCTATAATTACTAAATTACCACCATTCAATGATTAAAACTTCATTATATATTCACAATTACTACCTGACTTCATAAAATAAATGATGATCATAAATTTTACATTCATTATATTATAGCACTATCATGTTCCGTATCACGTACCTACATGTCATGGTCTTCGAGTTTTGTGCAACAAATCGATGGCACCCGGCTAGGGTGGCTCACTTTTCTCATTTCTTTCTAATAAAATAACCAAAAAAAAGAGAACACCGACACGCAACGAGCCGAAACAAAAGCAACGAACACGTGGTGAACTCGAAACGTAAACACACGCCGGGTTGAGTTCAATAATTTCCTTCCAAATCCAACACGTGGGTCTCAAGCACACCAATCAAAATGATCTCCGTACACTTTTTTCCTTCAATAACAAACTAATGCAGCCTAAATGACCTATCATAACTTATTTGTGTTCGAAATGTCTATCTTTATGTACAGCTCCAGTGCGCCAGCGTGTTCCAACACGTGTTAGTGCAACACATATACTTTTTACAAAGTTTTATCACGTTTTTTCAAACTGTAAGAACGTGTTCTTGTCACGAACGGGCATGGTTTGACGTAAAAAAGCGCGGGAGATAAGAACGTTTACTACGAGATTTACTACGCCCTGGAAACCTTCCAAATACGACGACTGCGACTATCTTGTTGGGTAAAGTAAAAAAATTAAATGAAATACGAAAAAAAAACACACACATAAACAAACCAAACAAAAAAAATAGATCTAATAATATAACCTTAGTTGCGTCGTCAAGGGCTGGCCTCTGACCTTACCATCTGGTCAATATTCTACGCTGATAATATAATCTAACTGATTTATTTATCAGAAAAGCATAGCGATAAAAAAAGTGTCTAGTTAATCCATGATCTCGTGATTTTATTAATCTTTTTGTATTGTAGTGAAGTGCGTGATCGTGACGGTGATAGCCTTGATAAAGTCTTTGTTGCACCAACTGCAACTGCAATTATCTAAAGCTGCATGCATGTGCACTTCATCTCTTTCTCTGCAAATGCATCTACCTTTTGCTCTCTTCATCAGCTGCACTCAATTATAATCTGATTAGGTACACGTAGATAATGCACTTCAATTTCTATGCCCGACTTGGAGTTTTCTCCTCAAAAACCTCCTGAGGTTTTCTTTATGCTAGGAAGTGTAATGGCGCATAATGCAGTCATACAGGTACTACTACTCTTTGCGGTGTTATTATCAGCTTTTTACTAGACACAAAATTAAAACAACTGTTGCGTTACGTGCGTTAAGTAATTACTCTCAATAATTTTGATGTTTTACAAGCATATTTGAATTTAATCTGTTTGAACTTTAAAAATATCATGGTGCAGTTTACTCAGGTGTGTAGATGCTATGCGAATAATCTCTATGTTTCAAGTATCAACAATTAGCGGACATGTCGATGCATGTGATTATAAGACAAGAATGGACAGGTCCGACTAAGAGTTCAGAAGGAAAAAACCAAAACCCCAAATTTGGGAATGGTCACTGATTTTTTTGTTCATTTCAAACAGCCTCCCCATGGACCTGTGTATTCTTGTTTCAAATACGAGCCGCTCTGGCTTGTGATTTTACAGACTCGTTGATCATCAAGAGAAGATCCAACAATAAATCTACCGCTTCTATGAGGAGAAGATAACGAATTGTTCCAGTGGATAGAAATAATCGGCGACTTTCAAAATATTTTTCGCAAATCCCATACCCGCCACCAAATTGCAAGGCCATTTCAATTGGACTGTCCCAGCTGTTAGTTGAAACAAACGACAGCCATTGAAAGTTCAGCAAATCACCGACATTTTCAAACGCAAAAATAACGCCACTAAAAGAGCATCGACGAAGAGAAGCAACTCATGTGCTTCCTTTTCGTTACGTCGTGATTTGACAGACAGCTCGACGTGATTCTAGGTAGGCAATAATCATATTACCAAGCCATACAATTCCCTTGCGCATTTGATATTGTGCAACAATAAACTCTGATTGCTACAATAAAACACAGATTAGAAAAATGCAGCTCAACCTTGAAAATCTAATAATCCATTATTATTCTCTATATATCATGGCATTTTATGACATTGTTGTATGGTACACATCAACGTGCCACGTGGCTCCAGATGCATAATGTTATTGGTGTAGTAGCTTACGTAACAGCAACGCACTGCATATCCCTATCTGCTACAAGGCTATTATTATTATTCTATGCGTTTCTATTCGGATAATTATGGCAACAATGGATGGTCTGTGATTTTTACACAGATGCAGGCCTTGGGTCGATTGTATTACACCAAGTTTCCTAACCTCTTCGCAGGTGTCAGCTTCGAGCCAGCTGATCCATACACTGATGCCACATTCACATTTGTTTACATTCGAAAAAAACAGAAGAAAAGTTTTTTCCAACCAAATATAATCACTACTCGAAGATTAATTTAATTTATACAGCCTAGAGGCATGAGTGGACAAGATTATACGCTTTTATACAGGGTGTTTTCTGGGGCTGGAAGTTTGTTGTGGTTTCGAGAAGGCAACAGCGGTCTCCAGATGGAGAGAACAGAGGTGGATGACCAGGCTCCCTCGAGCTCTCCTCAGCTTCCCCCTCTTGCATCTTATTCTATCTAACCAACACTCGTAATCTTGCGTCCCCCCCCCCCTCCCCCGCCTCGTCGTGCCCCCACACTTGTTATATGTCTTTAAAATCAGTGTGCGCTTCATTTGTGGTCCCATCGCGCACGGATTACTCTGCTATTTGCATACTGCCTAAACATACAAGCACTGATCTTCGAGTAAATAAATAGTATATTTTTAGCAGGTATTTTTACTTTTGCACAATGGCTACGTGTTATTCGAATCGTACACCATGCAACGTGAATTGCATCACATTGTGGATTATGGACATTGCAATCGCGAATTGTGCAGCGTGCAGGGTTTTGAAATCAATTCTGACGGAGAGTGAACTAAGAGAATTGCTTAGATCACTCATGACCGAGGTCGCGACGGAGGCGCCGGGTAATAGGTCGCGAACACATAAGCGATATTCATGTAAATTGAGTCTTTATTGACAACCTAGGGCATTACCCAACATGTGCCATTATAATAAAATACCCAGACAATCAACTCGTCTGAAACATATTAACACACATCACAACAACATCACACTACCAAAGTTTTAGCAAGAGACAAGACTGTTGGGTTTCTTTCAGCGTCTCAAAACGCACCGAAATTTCTTCACCCTGCAAAAAAAATAAAAAATTACTGTGACGCCGTTCAGTTTTTTGGGGTGTAATGCTGTGGATTTTGAGGTCCAAAGACCGTAAACATGATTCCATCTCTTCCTGGCGGCACTGAACTGGGACGTCAAGTGCGAACATCTCTGTAACCATCAAACTAAGTCCTTTCTGGGTCCCAGATCAAGCGGGGCTTTCGTTAACCCCGGGAGTAAATCTGTTTCGCCGCCATGTGGACCAATCAAATACAAACTGTACACTGCATTCGACATGGGTGTCGAGCTAAAAACTATACCCCGGCGTTCTTGCAGCCCCTGTGTTGTGGAATCGTGCCCTAAAGCAAAAACCCATCGGATACCCTTGAGTGTCCTCGTCATTATCCAGCAATATGCGATCCTTCAATGCGAGCCGAAACCCAAGACAGCTATATCATGTTATTACAATCCACTAGGCACACCGAGCTCTAGGCGCATGCTGCATTTGGTAGGACCTTAGGACCACGTCGAGCACATGGTCCAGAACACAGATGCTGTTCCGTCGTCGTCCTCGTCGTCGTCGTCGTCGTCGTCGTCTTTTTTCGTCGTAGTCGTCGTCTTCCAGCATCGCGGGCTCTAACCCAATGCAGCACGTCAAGTGTCAAACTTTTTTTTCTCCTCTCGTTTCGTTGCTTTCTTCGTCTCGAGACGAGCCGTGATGGTCGCGTGCAAGTCCCCCCCCCCCCCCCCCCCCCCCCCCC